>CM023489.1:67773837-68021277 GCA_013339685.2 Hyalomma asiaticum
GACAGGGCGAGCGTTTCTTCAACTAGCCCTTCAAAAGGTACTTCTAACT
This sequence comes from Hyalomma asiaticum, assembly GCA_013339685.2. Lineage (NCBI taxonomy): Eukaryota > Metazoa > Arthropoda > Arachnida > Ixodida > Ixodidae > Hyalomma > Hyalomma asiaticum. The sequence goes on from CM023489.1 coordinate 67,773,887, forward strand.
CTTGTACCGCCATTTTTCTGTACCATTATTAGCCTCGTTGCATCAGTTGTGTGTGTCGGGCTTCTATGGACAAATCATAGACCCTTCCACTTTCGAGGAAATGACGGACAGCTGAGCTTTCTGTGAGTGTGCCTGAACTCCGTCAGGCATACGATAACGTGCAGAACACGTGCATCGCGCGGCGACGTAGGCGTGCTTTTCACTACAAGAAAGAATTTAGGCGCCATATGTCCGGCTTTACAGAGGCAGCTGTGCACGAAATCGCAAGGTGAAGTAGTTCAATGCGCAGGCACGCACGATATTGATTAGAGCTCTTTCCTGCATTTTTAATGTGTTTCTTGTGTTCCTTTCTCTTGTGGGACTAAATTATTAACCAGAGAGGCTCGGGGAACCTCTCTGTTCTCTGAAAGGTTCACCACACACGCATCTTGCCCTTCATTGTGGTAACTGCGGCTGCCAGCCCGCTCAGAAAGACGCTTCCCTCCTTTGTAGGAACCACACCAAGAGAACCAGAGAAGTAGTTGAGGCTTTTTAAGTTCACCAGAATGGCCCCGCGTGTCTTAGCCATCCTTCCTAAAGACTTCGATCCTCGGTAATTGCTTTTGTCCCGACAAGTCTAGTGCCTTTTGCGTACTCAAGATAAATGCAGTGTCGTGAGCATGCGCCTGTCTACGTTTTGGTTTTCCTAAATGTGTTTTGCAGCTGATTTGATTTCATTTGTGGGGCTTCACGTCCCAAAACCAGCCCTAATTATGGGAGACGCCGTAGTGGAGGTCTCCGGAAATTTCAACCATCTGGGTTTCTTTAACGTGCATGGACATCGCACAGCACACGGGCCTCAACATTTCGCCTCCATCGAAATGCAGCAGCCGCGGCCGGGATGCGATCCCGTGACCTTCGGATCAGCAGCCGAGTGCCATAACCACTAGACCACCGTGGCGCGGCGTTTCGCAGTTTCTTTCTTAACTATGCTTTGTGGTCACTACGGGAAGGGCGTGTTCTTGCGTGATGAATTTTTTTTTTTTTGCAACGAACGGATAAATAGATCTGGGCTGTCTGAGAATAAACTTTGATCTGGAGCTAGCGCCTGTTCCGCTTTTTTTTCATTCCTTCGGCGCCTTTTTTTATAGTTGTAGTACGAGGAAGACATAAAGTAGCAAAAAAGGTAAAAGGAAAGTAGTACGTCACGCATACCCACTACTGCCTTCGCTTTACCCCCTTTTCTGGAAAGGAAAGGCGTTGTGATCACTTTTCATGATTTACATTGTATTCGCTGAATGATTTGGATATGCTGCTTTATTTCGCTCTTGCCACATACTTAAGTTTCTCAGTTATCTCTGTCCTTGTCATATATGTAAAAGCGTGCAGCTGTGTATTGTCTCCTCTGTATGCGAGTGTTGTGACGATAAAGGGCTCCTAAACCACTCATTGGTCGAAATTTGGTTTCCGTGTTGCATTTTTATACGAGGCGGCTCTTCTGCAGAACGGTGTTGTCACGTTAAAGGACGCCTAAACCACCCAGTGGTCGAAATTTAAATTCGGTGTTCCAGTTGTACAGGAGGCGGCTCTTCTGTAGACCGTTTTGACACGTTAAAGGGCCCCTAAACTACGCGGAAGTCGAAATTTAGTTTCGGTGCTGCAGTTGCAGCCGAGGTGGCAACAAACACGCAGCCGCAAGAATTTTTCGAAACGGTGAAGTAATAGCGGAGTTACACGGGTGGTATGGTTGAAGACTGGTCCCCGCTCTTGTCGCTCTTTCCTTCGCTATGCGCCGTCTGAACGGTGCCATCCTTTTCTCGCCGAGTACTCCAAACGTCAGGTGACAGGCTATCGCCAATGGGCTGTATTGCTTTGTGCCGGCCTGTCGTCCTGCAAAGGGTGCAGCTAATGGGCCTGGCAATATAATGGAACCGTATGGTGAATGGCTGTGTTCAAGAGCCTCACAGGGCGACCCTTCTGTCAGCGGTTCTGTTCTTTGCGCCCACGGGCTGCCTAAAATGGCACGCGAAGCAACGCGACGAGAAAGAGAGCGCGTGTAAGTTCTTGCAGACCTGGCCAGCAGTCGTTCCACCAGTGACAGCACCAGACAGTTGTGACATAATCAGAAATGCCTGGTGACGTCAGGACGAGCTGTGGAGCATAGAAAATGCCCAGAGAGCGAACGGTGTAGTTTTCTTGGTTCTGTGACTCCCCCTAGGCACGTAGCGCTGCTGCGTTTGCCAACGATGATTGTGACGGCGTCCTCATGTCGATGCGCTTGTGTACGTGAAATAATAAAACATATCGAGGGGTGGTTTAGTGGCCATCTCAACGGCGGCCGCTCCATCAAATTGTTGTTCGTAGTTTTGTATTGAAGCTACTCTCCGTGTACGCTTCGTCCTTATACAGAACAGCTTTATATCCGCCCTCACATAGCGGCACTCAAGATCAAGTCGCATTGACGTGTTTCGCAGTTAAATGTACATGACTTCTCCTCAATTGCAGATGCTCATAAATAGAGCCATCCGGTTCGTCATGGGCTCCATGGAGAAAGAAGACGCCCTGGCCTTCGAGATTCTGCGGCACAGCGAATCGCTGAATATAACGCTGAAGCGTAAATGGAAAATTCCCCGCAAGAGAGCACTCGTGATGATCGCTGAGGCACGCGATAGGCTCACCTTCAACTACTTCGCCCTCGCGGGTGTTGTCAGAGCCAAGGTTGCCTGCCACCGAAATCTCAAGGGTAGGAAGAAGCAGAAGCAGAGGAAGCAGACTTTGTTGGACGATATCAGCAGGGACTTGCAGGCGCGCATCTGCTCCTACCTGAGCTTGACCGACGTCGTGGACATATGAAAGGCACGCTTCCTCATTTTGCCCCGCAATCATTCCACGTAACGACCATGGCGCCACCGATCGTCAGCCTTCACGCAATGTTAGCGCGTGTAGGAGTTCCAAAGAAGCAAGCGTGAATGATGATTCAAATGACGCGTTTTAATTTTGTCGTTCATGTAACTATTATTCGCAAGTCGCCGCATGTTCTCAGTCAATTTGCCGCGCCATTTTGCATGTCAACAGATACAGATTTCCATATTTCACGCACTCCATAGCCCACCACTGCGTTTCATGTCCTTATTCGTCACCTATTTTTTTTAGCACCATGACAAATGCATTTATATTTGCTGCATATTGTAGAAGAATAAAGTGGTCTCGCTCTGTTTGCAGCTACCCATCTACGCCATTAGTCAACCAAACGCATTTTTCAAAACTACATTGTCTTTGTGAATGAAGCAGTTACACTGATTTCCCGTATGAAGAATGTTAGTTAAGTTGACTTGAGCCTTAGATTTCATTTAGCCTTCAAGACTGCTTTATTATTTGAAATCTTTTAAATCTTCTTTTAAAAGCTTTAAGTGTTCTCCCCAAAATTTATTAGCTTTTAGGCCACGCCGCAGCTGCATAAATGAGTAGCGAATCTGATATCCGCTTATATATCATGTCAGAATTAGTTTTAGCGTGATTGACACTGCTCGAAAGGACGTTGTTTTCTGCGTCGGTTGAGTGTACTTCCCACCTGTCTTTTGTTGCATTCATGTTTTTCAATATTGCATTCATCCAATGGAAGTAAAGTGATACACAGTGCTGTTGCTACTGAGCTTTTGAAAGTAAAAGGAGTTAATAAGGAGAGCTTGTATGTCTGGTTCCTTTCATTTGATATCAGAAGTCATCAGGGTGTCCATGCTTAGACAGCGGCGGACGATTGGGCTACTAAGGAAACTTACGTTCTACCCCTTCATTTCATATCTCACACAAGTGTCCACTCTTTCAAGTTAACAGGAAAGAGTTGCAAAACAAGCGTCTTCCAGCTCTCGTTTCTCCACACTTCATGAAAACAAAACATATCATACAAGCACTTCATGAATATATACCAATGTGTACTAGATTATCAGCCTTCAACACAACCCGAAAAAATATATGCATATATATATATATATATATATATATATATATATATATATATATATATATATATATATATATATATATATAACATACACACGCGCACACACACACACATATATATATATATATATATATATATATATATATATATATATATATATATATATATATATATATACACACCATCAGAAAGACAGTGACAAACATAGGATTTATTCTGACGTTTCGGCTGGAGGCCAGGCTTTTTCAAAGATGAAAGTTTCTCATGGGCGCATGGTTTTTAAGTACACTTCACGAACATGCATAATGGAGGGTGGAAAAGGGGGAGCTCACAAAAAATTAAATAAAATAAAATAAAAGAGGGGGGGGGGGGTTTGGGATACAGATGTGTGTCGAGGAAGCAAAGCCCAGTCCAGGATGACGTCTGCGTCCGCACGGCGCCTCCATAATCAAGAACGGGTGCTGAGTCCTGGTGCTGCGACTCCCGCAGTGCAGCGCGGAACCGCTGAAGCCAAATGTCGTTGTGTGGGGAGTACAGAGAGGAGGGGCGGGGGAACGGGGGAAAGACAGGTTGTTCTGTGCGCGGTCGGTACCAGTATAGTTCAAAGGATCGCCCCCGCGCCGTGTTTCACAGAAAATGGAGGATAGAAAAAAGAAAGAAAAAAGAAACGTAGCGCATCCGCGAACAACCTTGAATGGTTTGGTTCGTTAAAGGCATGTACACACAGACACACACACACACACAAAAGAGAAAAAAAAGAATAAAAGAAGAGAAAACATCACACAGAAAGAAGAGTCGTTTAGTTTGACGAGTCATACTCCGTGGAACCCGTTCTCTAGCCAAAGTGCGCGATGTTCAGCCACGGGGACACAATACATATCTGCACCTTGCGCGCGCGGCGCGATCTGAGTGAAATATACCAGATAAAAATGAGAGAAAGACAACCAGAAACATGATGGGGAATTAAATATCCTAAGATAATACATGAAAATAAATTAAATCAGAGCAAACAAGAAATTAACAATAGGAATAAAATAAAATAAAACAGGTGGACATCGACAATCAGTTCCGCATCCCAACAGGAGACACTGCCCGAGTGAGCGCCGAGGGCACACAAGACATATTCCCACCTTGTGCGCGTGCAGTGTGAAATGAGCAAGACATACCAGACAACAATAAGAGAGACAGCAATAAACATGATGGGGAACCAAATATCGCAAGGTAACAAACGAAAATAAATGCAATGAGAAAAAATTGGGACACATTAAAAAAATTAACAATGCGTACAGAATGAAATCGACCATCATTTCTGCATCTCAACAGGAGCGCCATGAGAGGTAACAAACGAAAATGAATGCAATGAGAAAGAATCAGGACACATACAAAAAAATTAACAATGCGTACAGAATGAAATCGACCATCATTTCTGCAACTCAACAGGAGCGCCATGAGAGGTAACAAACGAAAATGAATGCAATGAGAAAGAATCGGGACACATACAAAAAATTAACAATGCGTACAGAATGAAATCGACCATCATTTCTGCATCTCAACAGGAGCGCCATGAATGTGAAGAACGGGGGAGGTATTCAGGCATGAAAGGCGCAGCGCTCTTGTTCCCGATTGCAGCCACATTTGTAATACGCACTCGGCGCCACCGCGTGGCGGGGTAAGATAGGCAAGGAAGAAGAAAGGGAGACATGAAGGAAAAGAGTCGCACAGGAAGGCGAGGTTTTGAAGCAGTAAAATTCTGTGTACAACACAATGACGTATTGTCCCCTCTCCGGAGCCACTTTGCGTGCGTCAGATCGTGGGTCACATTTACGAGAACGAGCACACTTTCACCCCACAAAAAAGAAAGGTTTTTAATTTTGCTCTGAAAGGGGTGCGAAAAACGCCGCTAGCGACACCCAACTAACTCCGACACCCAACTAACCCAACAGCGTGTTCGTCATTTTCCAAGTGTACGAGAACCAGCCCACGCAGGTATGCATACTCTGCTGAAAAACTATTATGTGTGTCTTACAAGCGTACTTCACCCTATGAGACACCTTGTTATAGCGTGCAAGAGCAATTTGTTCTTTCTTTCGCTGCTTTCGGGGTGGCGCAGGTGGCGCTGCCTTCGAATTCGTCTGCCTGCATAGGCACGTAGTACTGCGCTTGTCATGCATGCGGCGCTGCATGTCCGAGGCGCACCTCCGTGCGCCGACTTTCCCTCGCCTCTCCTCCTCCTCGTCACCTTAGGAAGGTCGACCTTGAAACCGGTTCCTGTTGACAAGACTCCCGCGCCCGAAAGGGTTTTCATGGAGACGACGACGTATCATGCGCGGTAACCAATGTTTCTGGCATGCCTACACTAGGAAAGGAGCCACTTCGTAGATAAAAAAAATTGTGTTTTAATAATTTCTATTCACTTTCTGGAGAAACCACTGCATGCTTGGACACTTCGAAAGGTACGCTTTCTATTGAGCCAAAAAGCGGGAGAGCGATGAACACTGTAGACGGTCCCTTTAAGCTGAAATAGACGTCACGACAGATGCCACTTAAACCGTGCGACGTATGCAAGAGTTTGCCTGTATTTTTTCCCGACAAGGCAACAACTTAATATTGGGGGCGCGGCTGCAGGAAATTGCAGAAACCTTTTACTCTGTAAACATGCTAATGCAGCGAAGCCATTCTTGATAAAAATGTTAGCGAAGTGCGCAAAGGAAGGAGCACAGGGAAGGTACAACAGGGCAGGTGAAGGCGCAGTTCTATATTTCAAGAATGGACCAACTGTCCCAAACCAAAGCTTTCTTGGAATGAACCCTGCCACGCGCCCCGCCACTGTCGTCTAGTGGTTATGGCACTCGGCAGCTGATCGGAGGGTCGCGGGATCGAATCCCGGCCGCGGCGGTTGCATTTCGATGGAGGTGAAATGTTGAGGCCCGTGTGCTGTGCGATGTCAGTGCACGTTAAAGAACCCCAGGTGGTCGAAATTTTCGGAGACCTCCACTATGGCGTCTCCGATAATCAGAGCTGGCTTTGGGATGTTAAACCCCACCAATCAATCAACCCTCCGAACCGACAGCGACTCGCAACCCTAGGGGTCGTCCTTTCGGCAGCAATGTAAAGATGTTAATGACAAGCTCTTAAAGTTTTCACCACGAAAAATTAATGTCAGTCCCACACAATTGAAATCTGAGCAAACAGCATACCTGGCAAGCAGGCGCCACAACCTGCTGCACTCACACTGCGTTCTGCCTTCATCTTTCTTAATCTTTCTTTCTTTTTTATCTCCTTATACACCTTCTTCGTCTTCACCTTCTTTCTGGTGTCTTTCTTTCTTAAATGTCTCCATATTGCACCACCTCCCCCTTTGCTCTTACTCTCACCTCTCTTCTCTCCTCGCTATAACACTGTATATGGCTATGCTACTGTCTACCCCCTTACCTTCTTCTTTCCCTCCTCATCGCACTAATTTCCGCCTCCATGCTTAGGCTGTACTGCACAAAGGCTGCTTTAGGCTCTCTCCTCCACCCTCCATTACTCCTCACCCCCAGTTCTCTTTGTCGCCCCCTTGCTGTACTATAATAAGCACGACCATGGAATGTCAGGAACTGCTTAGAACATACCCACTTTCGATGGCGCATACCCGCCAAGCGTTTTACATGACGTCGGAATCACAGCGGGTTACACAGCCGCGCTGTTAAAATTCTCGTTTAAAATACGCGATATGTTTTGTGTTGACGACATGATGAAAAGTGCACGCTCGTAAAGAGACCTGGAAAATTTTGAGAATTTCTGTTGTTGCATTTTTTTGGCCCATACAATGCGTGCACAGGTGTCGCCTCCCCTATCTAGGCATCCGCTCTTCGCTGTCGATCCCTTACACCTGTGAGGAGTAGCAAGCCAAAGACTCATTCTCCAGACCAACGTCTCCTCCTTCCTTTTCATTAAATGCTTTCTTCTCCCTTTTTCTTAGGCATTCGCTCTATATTCTCGCTCTCTCTCTCTCACACACACACACGCACGCACACACACGCCATGTAAGCACTGCCGACATTTCGGGCGCAAGGCCCATGTTACGTAACCATGTGATGGGAAGCGCGACGCTCTGGCGTACGTATGGGATTCCTGGTTCCGAAGGCGAGGATTTAATGTTTTAGAGGGTGGAGTCGAAGCAACTGGCAATCAACGAGAGCAGTGGGCAGCGAAGCAGAGGGGTTGGGAGAACACTGGCAAGCATGAAAGTACAGTCTTCTCCACACAGCGATAAAGTTCCACACAATGCATCTGCGAGCAAAGCGACAAGATCGAGCACCCGATCAATTTCACCAATTGTATTGGCACTGTTGTGACAGATCTGTTGGTACGACGTCTCTTCGACTCGAGAGCACAGCTGCAAACCATTGTGGCACATACATAATTATGATGATAGTCACGTGCAGGGGACGAAGAAGATAGGTAAGCTACGACGGTGAACATAATCCACAAACGATGAAGATCCGCGTGACAAACACCCACACTGGCTTTCCCCAAGTGAAAGCTATCATCATGGCCATTCATCAGTGTAATGGACTGCGAGGACAACACGTGCACACAAGGCGCGCCGATGACCTTGCTATTACGGCACCGGCACACTGTAGAGGCATCAAGAGGAGTGACGCGACCTTTGACTGGCAGAATCGGTTCAGTAATTTTGTAGGTCGAAAAGTGCTGCACAGTGACATTTACTCACAAACCAGTAGCTGAGAGAGAGAGAGAGAGAGAAAAGAGGAGAAAGGCAGGGAGGTTAACCAGATATTAGACTCCGGTTTGCTACCCTGCGCCAGTAGCTGAAATGGCAAACAAAAGCAGCATGAAGAAATTCGAAAAAGCAAAAAAAAAAAAACTACCAGGCCTCGGCAGAAGACGCTGCGCAGTGGCAGCGTAAGCTAGATTTGGCTGAGTGTCCTCTCATTCTTTTCCGTCAGGCTTACTTTGTTCCTTTCCCCCCCTCCTCTTCTCTCTCTTCTGTTGCCTGCTTTTCCTGCTTCCTTCTCTTTTCATCGTCATACGCTCTCCCTTATTCTTGGCTGTGTTCGCCTTCCTGTTCTACTTTACCGTCTTCTTTCTCTCGACCATCATCATAGTCTTTGTACTAGTAGTCTTTAATGAAACAAAAGCGAGCGGCTGACAATGTGTGATGGCCTGAAACTCCACTCGTACAAATCACGGTCGTGACAAATAACACAAAGTGCTCAGTCATGTGGTAAGAGCCAGGGGGGACAGCACTACCTCTCCTCCCATATCGGAGACTTGGCTGAGAATGCAAGTTGCCCAACAGTGGTGAGGGTCTGTCAGATTTGTAATGGCACCACCTATAGTGAGCGGAGTTCGACTCCGCACAGGCATAGGTTTGCAGCCTTTTTGTCACACCGAAGCTGATAGCGGTTGTCGGCACAGCCGGCGACTGCGGAAATCATCACCAACAATTTCGGTCACCGCAACGAACCCGTAACACCTTACGGTGTAAAAGGAAGATGCGATGGAACGCGTTCTATCAACTCCTTGGTCTTGTCCTATCTCTGTATTCATGCTAGTAGGCTGGTGATACTGCGCGTGCCGTAGAGCGCACTCTCTAGCTGGTTTAGCCTGTAATGTGAAGGCTGAAACGGGCAAAGAATGCGTAGAGGAGCAATAAAAAAAATCACAGCATATCCACGGGGTGAATGATGATGAGTGGGCGAAACTCCGGAGGGAATCATCGGTATACCGTGAATCTTCCGTGTAATTCGCCCAGTCGATCATCATGTAAAGATGTGAGAAACACTGTATTCGAACGCTGGGATCTCGCGTTTAAGGGGACGCTAGCACAAACGCGTTAGAAACGTACAGCGTCTTACGCAGCCGCTTACACAGGCCGCGACGCGCACCGCGTTTGCCGACGCCATCGCATGACTGCTGAAAGAGTATAAGGCGGAGAGGCCACAGCGTCTTACACCAGCTTCTTACACGCGCCATAACGCGCTAGCACAAACGCATCATCATCATCATCATCACCATCATCGTTAGAAACGGGCAGTCTTTCGTTAATCTTGGGTATTTAGTGTCATCGTGGTGCATGTTTCCATGTGCGCTTCGTGGCGTAGTGCATGGCTTCAGGAAAGAGGTAGCTGATGATGATTATGATGATGATGATGATGTGTTTGTCCAGGTAGCAGCCTGGACACACATACGCGCTTTCTGTGCCGCATACCTGCCTTTATGCAGTAGTGGGCTGAGGGCAAGCGGTGGTTACTACATACATACATACATACATACATACATACATACATACAGGTGACGAACGACCCACGCCTTGAGGAGCTTCGCCCCTAATAAATGACGTAAAAATCTTATAGTAACAAGCTCTGCGTTGCAAGGATATGCTACAGGCGAAGTAACGAGTAGCAATAAACGTTAAGCGGGGCGTCGTTTCATAATCATAATAGTAGTAATAACAACAATAATTTCATTTCCCAGTTAAAAGTAAAATTTGTGCCTGTCCGGCTTCCGAAAGCCACGGGATAGTTCGCTGATCTGTGCTTAAAACGTATGCACTTCATCGTACTGCAGTGCCCACTTGTGCTTGATGAAAGTGACTGTCCTTGCTCGACCTGATGGTGCGTCTTAAAGATAAAAATTTTCTTGTGTTTTGTACGTAAGTCTACAATGTAATGATGACACACGCCGCACTGATGTAATCCTCATTCACTTGAACCATCTGGGTTTGTTCAAGATGCACATAAGCCTAAGAACACTGGTCTTCAAGGTCCTGGGCCCCTTCTGAATTCTGCCTCCCTGCCCAAGAACCCAGCCGGCGTCCTCTTCCTTCCCAGCGTAACATTTCACTTGCGAAGCTACCTAGGCCGGTTGGTGCTAAGGTGAAGAATAAGCTAGACTGCGTGGGTCACAGTGAATTTTGACGTGCCTAGGAAGCCCGACTTACAGGAAAGTTCTGAGTGGACTCATCACGCGCGGTTTAAGGCAATACTACACAACGTAGTTAACACCATACCAAGTGCATCGGATAGCATTGATTTCTACCAGGCGCTGTGTGTCATCAAACGCTCCCCTGTGTAGACTAAATGTTACCCATGCGTAGCCACATTCACAACACTTTTCTGCGCATGTGTTTTCATTGACGGGATTCGCTAAGAACTGCTTTACCTCAAATGTGATAGACCTAAGCTAGAAGAATGGATCGTGTTATAGCGGCATTGGCCGCGCATGACAAATGAGCGCTATCTAAGGACCTGGTGCTGCACCTGCTCTCGCAGCACCTTGCTTATCACGCCGAAAGTGTTGACGTCATCAGCAATGGACGCCCCACGCAGTTCACCGCCTGCAGGGGCCACCGATGTGCAGGATGTGCCAAAGTGGCGTTCTGCTCTCACTATGCACTGACAGGGCTGGAGGCGCAAGCCTATAAGAGCCACGTCTTTATACGACTAACGGGACTTCCAACAGCAACGGTATGTTTTTAAGTTAATTGACATGCGTGTAGTTTCGTTCATAGCAGTTACAGCGCATATTTTTAAGCAAGGGCAAAGTATGGTTGCTGCGAGTGCTGTGGAAATGTCACAACCGCACCGAAACCGCTGCAATGTGCCACAGACACATTTGAAGCAATAACGCGCAAATTGCTTCTAAAAGCAGCGACAATGTTTGCGGTAGGCACGGTGCAGGAATATCAGCTTAAGGAAAGAGTTTGCTGCCATTAATGCATGCCAGAACCAGTAATTGACATTCGGTTAAAGAAATGAGCCTATTTTCTGCAGCCCTTGTGGGTGCGCGGCTCAGCGGACGTGAGTGTACTACAGGAAGCGGAATGGAGAGAAGTCGCAGCGGAAGGCTCCGCAAATTTTGACCGCCTTGGGTTATTCAACATGCACTAACAACACGCAGTGTACACGGGCCTCCGGCATTTCCGTCTCCATGAAATATGCGACCGCTGAGGACGCGATCAAACCCGTTTTCTTTTTTTGTTTCTTTTTTTTTCTTGGTTTTGAAGAGAGAAGTGGGAAGGGCGGCGGGTGGAGGGTAGCAGCCGACTGCAAGCACCGTAACCATTAGACCACCTGGAACATCCTGCAAAATTACGCGTGTCGCCCAAAATAAGGAGGACAGCAACTCTGGTGCTGCTTTTTAGTCATAGCCTTCACTGTGACGGCGTTCCGTCTTGCTCTTGAAAGCGAAGTTCAAACGACCTCTGGTATTTTACTCCGTCGCCGCATAACGAACCGTAGCTGCTAGCGAGATACTGCATGTATGTCGTGCTAATACCGCGCCATGCCTATCGCAGGATAAAAAAAGCGCATCAGATTCGCGGGATTAATAATGGTGCTGCAACAAGTACGCACTTCTTTTGTTCTTTGTTCCTCTGCTGTTAGCGTCCTGTACAATCCATTGGAAGTCAAATTGAATCTTCGGTTGCCCAAAACGATAGTACCCCAAGTAGTGTCGTGGATCCAACACCTGAAATTCTAGATGTAAAGACAGCAGCGCAAATTCAGGAAAAGAGGACGCCCGCAAGTTTGCAATACGCACGCGCCTTGTCACGTGTAATGCCCTTCTGTAGGAGATATCGGGACAGCTTCACCTATATTATTTGGAATCACGTGGTATAGTATCTAATCAAGTTTTAGAATCTCTTCTCCTCTGTTTTAAAAGGGCTAGGCGTCACAACAAATAAACGGTCGCCGAAAACGGCTGACTCAAGTTAGGATTTGTATTGCACGAAACACTTCGAAATTTATCTCACGTGAAAAGATCGCTTATGCGCCTGCATGGTTAAGTGTAGCTGAAATGTGCCGCATTTCTCAGCTCCGCGTGGTGGCAATTTCCGGAGCTCTCAAACACGGCCTGCCTAATAAACATATTTTCGTTTCAGCAAGCGAAACGGCAATTATTTGTATTTCAAAACTTTTACAGAAAACACTTCTTACACAAGCGCTTCGAAAACCTTCACGTGAGGAGGCTCAAACCGCGGGAATTACTTACGCTCACCAATATTACTCGTGCAGATTGTTCAGGGAAATGCATTTGCTTTCGCCTGTGCTCTGACTCTGTAAGAGTGACGTTCTATTGTCGCGCTTGCAAGACTCTCTTATATGATTGATTGATTGATTTGTGGGGTTTAACGTCCCAAAACCAGCTCTGATTATGAGAGACGCCGTAGTGGAGGGCTCAGGAAATTTCGACCACCTGGGGTTCTTTAACGTGCACTGACATCGCACAGCACACGGGCCTCGACATTTCGCCTCCATCGAAATGCAGCCGCCGCGGCCGGGATTCGACTGCAGCCGAGTACCTTAGCCACTAGACCACCATGGCGGGGCCTCTCTTATATGAGGGAACACGCGTTACGTACGGCGTAATTATGTCTGCAAAAAAAATAATAAACGCTGTTGACTTTTGCGAAACGTAACACAAGCATTTTTGAATGGGAGTGATGGCTCGCGCCATTTAGAGATATTAACATTGCCTGGTTTCCGCTCCGGCTAAATCTTCCGCCCACCCATAACAGATCGATCCTCTCGTTGCTTGTTACAGGTATGGCGTCGGCGACAGTGGAGAACGCAGATGGCAGTATCCTAAACCCTGAGTACATGGCCCTGCTGCAGAGGTTGTGCGTAAACAGCAAGCCTTCTGTTAATGACGTTACAACAATCTTCAGGGAATTCCGCCGTTCACTGGATGCCAGAATACTCAAGACCTCACACACGCAGTCGGCGGAGTCACAGATTTCATCCGGCGCCTCCAAGAAACGGCGTGGCAAGGCAGGTGAGCAGCGTCTGCGCTTTTTCCTCACTTAAGTTGGAGAATGTGTTACGCATATATACGCTGTTTTAAGATAATAATATCGCTACTTGGGGTCAGCGGGCACAGCACTGGCAAATAACCTGTGCGACAGCCAAGCAGTGCACCTAAAGCAAAATCGTCTGTAGCATTATCAGGCCCGTACTAGGAATATGAAATCTGAGGTAGTTAATGGGTAGGAGAGGAAAATACCTTCAAAGAGAATACTTGTCTTCTTTGTCCCTTCATTAATTGGTTCCAGTTAGCCGCGACGATAAAACGTTTTGCCATGCAAGCACAGTCGAATTAAACGCGCGACACATAACACTCAAGTTATCTAACATGACATTGCTAATCTCAGGTAGAAACGCCTTTTCAAACAAGGTTATGGCGAGCGACTACCTGGCGTGCGTTTTCTTTCTGTGATTTAGCAGGCAGCTATCGTGTTTTCAGCGAGATAAAAGCGAAGGAACAACACATACGGTGTGGATAATACGCAGGACGAGCGCTCATTTTCATCTGACTTTGTTTGTGCTTACGCCAACATGTGTATACGCGTACAAAAACATACGTACAGTATGTGTCCCTCTATACAAAAAAGTTTGTTGAAAATGAGCGATTGTCCTGAGTCTTCTGCGCACCATGCGCGTTGTCCCTCTCTGTCACTATAAAGTTTTCCTAAGCTATTCTTTTATCTATTGCTTTTGAGCTTGCTTTGTATCCCTTCATTCATAAAATGGCTTTTAGAGGCAGTGTTGGCTTATGACAGCCAAAATTTAGGGGACGAGACAACGTTTCAATGAAGATCTTGTGTTTCACAGTGTTTGTGCAGTGACATTCTTACCCCAGAATTTTCACTAGCAGCTTCTACCTTCCTTTTCTTGCAATCAGCCAGTTTGCTGATGCCCCGTGAACCAGCTGAACGCTAGTGCCACCATTCTATTCTCGCCATTTTGTTCACAGAATATTCTACATGTCATTAAATCAAATATTTACGAGGCAATCTGTGCATCTAACGCAGCCAGCACTGTGATTAGGTCAAAAGGTATTTGATTAACTCTATAAAATTGGGAGGCCAGCTCATAAAATCCAAAAAAAGAGAAAAAAAGACAATAATTACGTACGCACCTTCTCTTCAGCCGTTCAGTCACATTGGCGCGTTAGTCCAGTGCATACGGCACTCGGCTGCTCATCCGAACGTCGCAGGATCGAATCCCGGCCGCAGGGGCTGCATTTCGACGGAGGCGAAATGTTGAGGCTCGTGTGCTGGGCGATGTCAGTGCACGTTCAAGAACCGCAGGTGGTCAAAATTTCCGGAGCTCTCCACTGCGGCCTGTCTCATATCACATTGTGGTTTTGGGATGTAAAACCCCAGAAACAGAGCAATTCAGCAGTTAACATTAGAAGCGGCCACGAAAGTGCAAACAGCACTGAGATTTGGACGAATCGATGCCTTAATTTTATATGACGTACAAGTACACAATGTGTGATCCGTTTCCTACAATGTCCGTTATAAGCGCAGACAGTTTTGTGACGACATTGCCGTATTTGAAGAGGGGATCGTCAAGGTACGTTTTGGACGTGATGACATAATGCATGGTCTCCCCTGGCTGTCAAACAGCGCCAATAGCAGGCTCCGGCCGTGTTTGAAATCTGACTGATGATTCCTTTTATGACAAAAATTGAGGATGGCTGGCGTCAAAATGAAGCATATTTTATTATGCTATTTTACAGTTCATTACAGTATAATAAATGTGTCAACATATAAGTGTATTTTCTTTTCTTAGAATAGGATATGGATTGGCGCGCAGCTTGTGCGTGATGATTTCGCACATCTTAATGATTTGATTTGTGGGGTTTAACGTCCCAAAACCTGCTCTGATTATGAGAGACGCCGTAGTGGAGGTCTCCGGAAATTTCGACCACCTGGGTTTTTTTAGCGTGCACTGACATCGCACAACACACGGGCCTCAACATCGCGCCTCCATCGAAATGCAGCCGCCGCGGCCGGGATTCGATCCCGCGACCCTCGGATCTGATTTCGCACATCTTATAGACACTGCATCGTAATTCACGCGTCAAGGGGATATAGTATCGTGCTATGGCTCTGCATGTCTTTGTGCGAGGCTTTATTCCAGATATGTGCACAAAAGAAAATACACTGCCGAGGACACGAGAAAAGAAACTGTCGTAATGATGATGATATCGCTTCTAAGGCCGTGCCTCTTTAACTCTTTCAGTAACCCGTGGGGGCACTTTGAGTGACGAAGCGGACAGCTCTGCAACTGTTCTGGAAGTCGTTCGCTTCGAACGCTCTTGCACGTGGGAGCCCGACCAGAAGCTGTGCTGGATCGTGTCCGACTTAGAGCTGTGGAACCGCATCCTTGCCCAGAACTGCGTCGAACTACGCGAGCACACGTGGGGTGAACTCTCGGTCCGAGGCTACCAGTGGCCCGAAAGCCGGCCAACAGCGAAGGAAGCGCTTCGCGCCTCGCTCCTCATCCACCTTTTGCTCCGACAACACAGGTAGGTGCTGCCTACTCTCGCCTATCTAGAGCGTCGCCCCACACAAGAGACGAAAGCTATTGCGTGTCCTCCACGATCTGGCGGCGCCGGTACTACAGCGGAATTACTCACTGCGTCATTTGGTTGGCTTCATCAATCAATCAACCAGTCAATCAAGCAATCAATCCGAATGTGTGTCTTTCGTTTGCCTATCATGAGAGATGACTTGCTCCTATACAGCCCAGCGTCGCAGAACATCCTCATGAAGCTCGGACCACGGCTCCGAGTGCTGGCGCCTCCCAATCGCTGCTCTTCGCGGAGCTTTAGTCACTTGATGTGAAGTTTAGTTTGAGAATAGTCGAGGCTGTCCTTCAACGCCAGTGATAGGACGCTGAAAGAAGAATCCGTGTAATTCATGGTTTTTACCACTGTTCATGTTTTTGCCATATTTGGCTTATTTATAGGGCAAAATGCGTAAAAAACCGCGGCGTATCCAGCACGCCCTGTTCAAGTATACTGACATAAAAGCACCGTTTTGTCGCTTATTGAAGTCCTTCTTCCTTGTCTCGAGACGTCTCTTGTTCTATATTCCGCCGCTGGAACAGGTTCTCGCTTGGTCCTCTGTAGCCGAAGTCTGGGCCTTTTAACGCCGCATCCTAGTTCGAAAGGGCAATGCAGTCTCTGAATATTTCAAGCATGCAGCCAAACTCAGACGACGCATAAGTCTTACGCATAAGTCTTAGTAAGGCGGCATTTTACTTTGGCAGGAACTACTTGACTGGAATTAATCTTTCATGAACTTCTAACACAAGATCAACACGATTATAGTCGAATCCCGTTACAACAAAGTGACATCTGGACCATGAATTGTTCATTTATCCGATGCTCATTGTAACATTAGACACAGATCGGCTATAAGTAATTTAGATTTGTCCCTGCAAAGTACCAAATGAAATCGCATTGTTCACCAGTTCTTGTCGCCAGGAATTATTCAGGTTAGGTGCTGAGCGTACTTGCGTGTGCGCAGCGCAGTTAGTGCTTGTGGGAAGTCGCTGCTATAAGTGAAATGCATTTTCTTCTTTTCGCAGGTTATAGAAATTTTCCTCCACTTCACAAACACATGATTTGATTTTGAATTGTTTGAGTATGAATCTTCTTATGCTATTTATCGAGCTTTTGCTGCCTTTTGATTTTTCGGACTCGCCCAAGATCGCCGCTGATATCGCGGCAGCTGTGGCGTTTGAGGTTTGGTAATTAAGAGCACGTCACTGGGATGAAGTGCGACCAATCAAGCTTTGTATATAGTTTTCTATGACAAATAATTTGTCATATCAGCGTGCGTTGTAAGAGGCTGAGGTGATTTGATTTGTCTGTCTCACCCAAAACATTTGAAACGTACAGCAGTGTGGAAACCATGAGCCATGATACGTCTAAGCCATCTCGAAAGCTAGGCTGTTATACACTGGGAAACAGTACGCGCCTGGAATTCCTAAAAAAACGTCGTTAGGCCCTCCCGTTTGCTACTAGTTCTCTGCCTTCTGAGGCAGAGCTCTCTGTGCCAGGGTAACCGCCACGAATCACAATGTGGTGGTAGTGCCTTCCCACTGCCTGTCGCTCATTGGGCATTCTTTCTTCGGGAAAGGTGACCAGCGTTTTTACATGGACACGTCTGATGGAGGACGTACGTACATGCGTACCGAGGGTGGCTTGGTTAGTTGAACCGCCGCTGCCACCCGACAAAGCCAAGCAGTGCATGCCCCTGCTACCCAGAACCCTCCGTCAGGGACGAAGGGCTTCCTTTTAACTGCTTCGTAGCTCCGCCCCATAATCCCTGAAGGCAAATAGCAACAATTGCTACCTTCCCCTCTCCAATCGCATTTATTACACATACTCGGCGTATATGTTAGAGGGGTCAGCATCGACAACCATGCAAGTGAAAAACACAACTCCACCAAATATACAAGAAAACACAATAGATAAGGCTACACCCTGGCCTCACTTCAATGGAACTATGTTTAAACAACATCCCCGCGCCACGCAGCTCGCGAGCTTCCACGCCATTGAGCGCTGTTAGTCCGACGAGTAAGTCACACAGGTTTTTCTTTTGTTCTTTTTCTGGGGGGCGGGTGGGGTGGGGGGGCTGTTCTTGCTTAGCCGCCCTTCCGCTCGCATGCCTTCAGCACGCGTGGTTAAGGCAAAAACGGCTGTCACACGGAACGACCCGCGAATTATAGAAGTGAGTAGGGCCGCGCAAGCCCCACTGAATTCAATATGGTACTCTAGCCCACATGATGCCCTTGAACAGTTTATCTTGGAACGTATTCGCGCTTCCGCAATGACCAGCTTGTGGCCACTAGCTCTGCGCGGAAGTAGCGCCACCTCGCGGCACCCGTGGCAACGGCCAGTGGGAATCAGTCAGTGGTAGTTCTCCAAATTATTTCGTAGCCATGGAAGCTACAACTCGTTTCGTTGAAAGCAGAGCAGGCGAGTGGCTTGTGTATATTGCAGCCGAATTGGAAATGGGTGCAGAAAGTTGCGCTGTAATATTCGGCGAACATGTTCACTGGAGTGTCCACGATCGCTCGACGTAGTTTTCCTAATGTGTTTGAAGTGTTTCATGGCCCTTTTAAAGGTGCACTAGACGGGTGCACCTTTTACCTTTAAAGGTGCACCCTAGTGCACCTTTAAAGGGTGCACCCTTTAAAAGGTGCACTAGTTGTCGTTTATTGGTCTACCATAGGTCCATCGTTAGAAAAGAATAAGAGGGTCAAAATGTAATTCTTTTATATTCGCGCGCGGACCTCGGATCCTACGCGTAAGCGTGATGTGAATGATCTTGAGGCCGGTTATTGTATTCCGGCCGCTTTGGCTCAATGAAATTTCGTGGAAATTGCTGCATTAGGTACATAGGTCCTCAAGAACGCATTGTCATTCATTTTTACTGACACCTTCTTGTGTGGGCATTAGCTGGAGCCTCCGAATTCCTGACGTCACACTAACTTGGTACGGAAAACTTACTGCACCGTAGCCACCCGTACATTCCTTTCGCACATTCTCTCGCTTAGCAAGCGTCTTCTCGTGGAAAAAGTGGTGCTGTCCTAGTCTGAAAGGGCAGTTACTGGGCCAAGAAAAATAGCTTCGTCTTCAGTATCCTTGGAAACTTCTTTAGTGAAAAGAGAAAACGGTCATCAAAACCTCTTGTAGGGCGAGTTGGTACATTCTTGAAACCTAAAGTCACCGCCGCAACCAGACGACACAGAAGGAGAGACAAGGATACACGAGCGCGGACTATCAACGGGCTTTATTTGGAAAAAATGACGTGGTTTTATAAGTGCCTCAAAGAAGCATGGGAAATGGAGGGGGAGAAAAAAAGAATAAAAAGGGGGGGGGGGGGGGGGGATGGTGACATGTCAACAACGCAGGCGCAAAAAAACCAGGAAAGTACAAGAAACCAAACCAATATATTGCTTAGCAATGTAACCCCCCGATAGCCACATCAAGAAGATTAAATTCCGCGTCAAACAGAGCGATAGACGGGGTGCTTATGCACTTGCTGCCAAGTTTTCTAATATGGTAGGCTTCCAGACTTAGACGTGCAATTTTGTCACTGCTCTTGCCTATGATCGTCGTCTCCTTTAACCGCGCCACACAACCAGGACACTTGATGACATGCGCAACCAAATGGGCGTACTTGTCATGTAATTTGTTCAGATTTAGAGCGTGTTCCCCCAATCGGTCATTGACGCAGCGGCCAGTTTCGCCGACGTAGAACATCCCACATGACATGGGGATGCAATAGACCACTCCAGTGGAACATTTTACTAACGCCGTTTGATGGTTCTTCCAGCATCCACGTTTATTTGCATTGCAAATACGTGGGCACAACTTTCCCAGCTTGTTTCGGGCAGAGAAACGAATAGGCACACCGTGCCTGTTTGCCACCTTCTTGAAATTGTGGGAAAGCTTATGGATGTGAGGTACAACCTCAGGCCTAGGGGCCTTCTGGTGAACCTCTGCCGTAGTGCTTCCCGTTTCACTCTTGAATTATTGAAGGAGTGACTCAGAAACGGCAGTCAAGACCGAGAGGGGGAACCCTGCGGCCGAAAGACGGCTTACCTGATTATAGAAACTGGAAGTGACTTGGTGTGGGCACGATTTCTGGAGAGCTGATTTCATGCACATCAACGCAATTCCTCTCTTAATTGTCTTGGAATGTGCCGAGTCAAACGGTAGCAGCTCCTTCTTGGCTCGTGGGTAGAAACCCCAGCAGACGTGCGCATCAGAAAACTTGATTTTCAGGTCTAAAAACTGTAAAAGAGGAGAGTCCGGAAGTTCATGGGTAAAACGTAACCCAACTCCATGTTTGCTAAAAACAGATAAAACTTCACCTGCTGTAGAGGGGTAGGTGAAGGCGGGAGTCTTTTTTAAAAGCACTAAAAAATCGTCAACATATCTAAAAACTTTTAAAACCGGCCCCCCATTTAAAACCTGCGCAAGCATGCCATCTACCTTCGCCAGAAAGATATCGCAAAGGATAGGGGCTACGCATGATCCTATGCAGATACCATCACGCTGCAAGAAGGGCTGCTCGTCAAATACAATAAAAGTTGATTTCAAATAAAACTGCAGCAAAGAGAGGAAGTTGTCAACTGGCAGGCCCACAGTGTTCTGGAAGGATACTTCCCTGCTAGCTTCCACGTACTCTTTGACGGACACCAACATTTGATTTTGCGGGACAGAATAAAACAAGTCTTGCACGTCTATGGAAAAACCAAAACCAACATCATGATTTCCCTCTAAAAATTGCGCTACTGCGGCTGAATTCTTAACAAGAAAGGGGTCCTTAATAACTAGCGACTTAAGATTTTCTAACAAAAATTTTTGCTGACACAGTTCTGCCACGATCCCTCTTCACTAATAATAGTCCTAAAAGGTACTTCGGGCTTGTGAGTCTTGGCTGTGAAAAACACCCTCAAACTATTGCTCTTGCTGTTAGAAATGTCCTTGGCAAGCTTAAGAAGATCTAAACGCTTACAGAGATTGATGGCTTTACACTTTATGCGCACTTCACTTTTCTTCACGGGAGCAAAGTTCTTGTTGACGGCCGCAAGTGCTTTTTCGTTGCATGTTCCCTTCGGCAAAACGGCGAACCCACCGTCTTTATCGGCTTGCGTGAGCATAAGGTTGTTGCTCTTAAAGAAAGAAACAACATCGTCAAACATTCTGCTGCAGTGGAAGTCCTTGCTTTTTGGAGCGAACTTTTGAAGACATTCCACACCTTCAAGAAGGCAGCGATCCCGATTATCATCTTGGGCCTTGTCAGCAACTTTGAGATTCATTGCGATGAGGTTAGGAGCAGAAAGACTTGCTTCGACCCCGAATTTAGGGCCTTTCTGTAGCAGGCGCATAATCTTCGCTGGTATAAGGACATTGCCCACCACGCTCACATTGCTTGAATTCTGCGTCGTTTTTCTGTTACCCGCGCACCGGCGCAACTCACTTAAAATGCACTTCCACCTGCACTCCGTGAGCTGGCCTGCTAGGCGCTTAAAGGAAGCAAGCTTCTTGACCGCCAGCCAGTCAGGGTGATCCCTAAAGCACAGTAGAGGCAGCCAGTCATGAAAAAGTCGGACTTGTCGCCAGAGTTCTGAACGAATTATCCTGCACAGTCTTTTCACATGCCCCCACGATGGTTTCACAGACCCGAATAGAGCACTTACTTCATCTGGAACGAGTCCATTCCTGATGCAAAAAGCAAGACGTCTTGCCTGGCATGTTGCGTGGACGATGTGACTCAGAAGAAGGTTGATGACGGACAAGGACGGTGAAACACAGAAAGAAGGGCCCACTGTATAAGAAATAAACTTCATCAATACCTCTTGTTGGGCGAGTTGGTACATTCTTGAAACCTAAAGGCACCGGCGCAACCAGACGACACAGAAGGAGAGACAAGGACACACGAGCGCGGACTATCAACTGGCTTTATAGTCCGCGCTCGTGTGTCCTTGCGGCCGTCAACAAGAACTTTGCTCCCGTGAAGAAAAGTGAAGTGCGCATAAAGTGTAAAGCCATCAATCTGTGTAAGCGCTTAGATCTTCTTAAGCTTGCCAAGGACATTTCTAACAGCAAGAGCAATAGTTTGAGGGTGTTTTTCACAGCCAAGACTCACAAGCCCGAAGTACCTTTTAGGACTATTATTAGTGAAGAGGGATCGTGGCAGAACTGTGTCAGCAAAAATTTTTGTTAGAAAATCTTAAGTCGCTAGTTATTAAGGACCCCTTTCTTGTTAAGAATTCAGCCGCAGTAGCGCAATTTTTAGAGGGAAATCATGATGTTGGTTTTGGTTTTTCCATAGACGTGCAAGACTTGTTTTATTCTGTCCCGCAAAATCAAATGTTGGTGTCCGTCAAAGAGTACGTGGAAGCTAGCAGGGAAGTATCCTTCCCGAACACTGTGGGCCTGTCAGTTGACAACTTCCTCTCTTTGCTGCAGTTTTATTTGAAATCAACTTTTATTGTATTTGACGAGCAGCCCTTCTTGCAGCGTGATGGTATCTGCATAGGATCATGCGTAGCCCCTATCCTTTGCGATATCTTTCTGGCGAATGTAGATGGCACGCTTGCGCAGGTTTTAAATGGGGGGCCGGTTTTAAAAGTTTTTAGATATGTTGACGATTTTTTAGTGCTTTTAAAAAAGACTCCCGCCTTCACCTACCCCTCTACAGTAGGTGAAGTTTTATCTGTTTTTAGCAAACATGGACTTGGGTTACGTTTTACCCATGAACTTCCGGACGCTCCTCTTTTACAGTTTTTAGACCTGAAAATCAAGTTTTCTGATGCGCACGTCTGCTGGGGTTACTACCCACGAGCCAAGAAGGAGCTGCTACCGTTTGACTCGGCACATTCCAAGACAATTAAGAGAGGAATTGCGTTGATGTGCATGAAATCAGCTCTCCAGAAATCGTTCCCACACCAAGTCACTTCCAGTTTCTATAATCAGGTAAGCCGTCTTTCGGCCGCAGGGTTCCCCCTCTCGGTCTTGACTGCCGTTTCTGAGTCACTCCTTCAATAATTCAAGCGTGGAACGGGAAGCACTACGGCAGAGGTTCACCAGAAGGCCCCTAGGCCTGAGGTTGTACCTTACATCCATAAGCTTTCCCAAAATTTCAAGAAGGTGGCAAACAGGCACGGTGTGCCTATTCGTTTCTCTGCCCGAAACAAGCTGGGAAAGTTGTGCCCACGTATTTGCAATGCAAATAAACGTGGATGCTGGAAGAACCATCAAACGCCGTTAGTAAAATGTTCCACTGGAGTGGTCTATTGCATCCCCATGTCATGTGGGATGTTCTACGTCGGCGAAACTGGCCGCTGCGTCAATGACCGATTGGGGGAACACGCTCTAAATCTGAACAAATTACATGACAAGTACGCCCATTTGGTTGCGCATGTCATCAAGTGTCCTGGTTGTGTGGCGCGGTTAAAGGAGACGACGATCCTAGGCAAGAGCAGTGACAAAATTGCACGTCTAAGTCTGGAAGCCTACCATATTAGAAAACTTGGCAGCAAGTGCATAAGCACCCCGTCTATCGCTCTGTTTGACGCGGAATTTAATCTTCTTGATGCGGCTATCGGGGGGTTAGATTGCTAAGCAATATATTGGTTTGGTTTCTTGTACTTTCCTGGTTTTTTTGCGCCTGCGTTGTTGACATGTCACCATCCCCCCCCCCCCCTTTTATTCTTTTTTTCTCCCCCTCCATTTCCCATGCTTCTTTGAGGCACTTATAAAACCACGTCATTTTTTCCAAATAAAGCCAGTTGATAGTCCGCGCTCGTGTGTCCTTGTCTCTCCTTCTGTGTCGTCTGGTTGCGCCGGTGCCTTTAGGTTTCAACAGAAAACGGTGCCCACGAAAAGTGGAGTCGGTGAACACCTCAGCTAGATATTATTTGCGCGGCAGGCACCATTAAATTAGGAATTTGGTTTCAAACACAGGTGCAAAACGCTTGCTCTCTTTCAAGAAATAACGTCACTAGGGGGCGCCGACTAAGTCACGTGAGGAGGAAACAGGTTTGGCCGGTTTCTTTATCGCAGAAACGTCATCCGCTAACGTTCGTTTCTATTTCAACTAGCAAAGAATATATGTGTATCTCTCTTAAAGAGGGACGAACAAAGTGGAGGCAACGTTGTCAATTGTTCAAAGAGCTCTTCGAACATTTGGCGCGGAGTGATGTCAAATGTTCAAAGCGCGATATTTTTTCGCATGTTCACAGGATCCGCAGAGACTAAGCACGCCATTTTGTGACTGTTCAGAACATCCCGATGGACCCCTTTAAGCTGGCACGAGCGATAACATTAGAAAGTAGGTGTGTGCATGCAGACAGATTTAATAGGTGATTATGGTAGCGACGACCCAAGGCCGCGCTCGCTGCTATTGTTTCACCGAGCGTTACTCGATCTATTTCCAGCGCAGGTTCACCCAATAAAGTGTTCAATATTCACTCGCTTGAATTCAGTGTTCTTCACAAGCACAACCGTGCCAGAATATCTTCCCTGCTCGATAGCGAAAGACGCTGCCTCGAGCCCTTATTTCATGCCGTCACGACTAGCAAGCCGATATTAAGTCGCTGGCGGTGGGAGGAGTTTAGATGCATCTTCTTTTGAAATTGAAATCTATAGCTAATATATGCACTTACACCTAGAACCAGCCTTAAGTTGTCTAATAGAGCCAGTTACAACTGATACCAGTAGGACGATTATTTCGGGGCCTCTTTAAAAACAACAGAGATCCTCCAAAATATGAAAAACGCTTACGCACAAACAAGGGGTTTGGCTTTTCCTTGAAACGTACCGTAGCATTAAAGAGGCAAGAGGAATTGTTCGCTCGGAACAAACGCTATTTACTCCATCTTGAGACTACTTTGCGCACCATTAACAACAATTGACACAGAGAAACAAGGACAAGCGCGACATTTGCGTGTCCTTCGTTGTTAAGTGTGCGCAAAATAGTCTCACCATGAACAGCTACCAACTAGTCCAAATCAGTGCCCTTGTATTCAATTT
The DNA here is from genome assembly GCA_013339685.2 of Hyalomma asiaticum. Classification (NCBI taxonomy): domain Eukaryota; kingdom Metazoa; phylum Arthropoda; class Arachnida; order Ixodida; family Ixodidae; genus Hyalomma; species Hyalomma asiaticum. The sequence goes on from CM023489.1 coordinate 67,799,193, forward strand.
ACTTGCTTTAATCAGAACTGGTTTTGGGACGTAAAACCCCACAAAACAACAACATCAATTTACTTGCTTGGTGAAGTAAAAACTGAGAGCGGTAACAGACCACGCCAGAAGCTACATAGACCTGTTTTCTTATCTAGGGCTACCGAATTTCTGTATCACTAATATTTATCATCACGTGCTGACAAACACCGTAAAGCAACGCGCGATATTAAGTGCCTCGTAACCGCCGACAGTGACAAGACGCTGTTGGCCGCAAAGGGGAGGATTCCATTTGCACATGGGCTTCATTTCAGCCGAAAAAAAAAAAGGATGAAATCTGAATGCAAATTCAAGCGTTCGTTTGCAGCTTGGGCTCGTCAATATGAATATCTTTTCGCCACCCCTCAAATCATGACCACCGGCAAAATAATGTTCCTGTGTACTGTGCATGCAAAACTTTTAGCCTGGGAACATTGATTGTATGTGAATTTCCACACAAGCGATTTCTTTTCCGCTTAGCGGCCAGCACGGCGAATCATTCTGCTTAGAGGCCCAGTAATACAGGGCTCTTCAGTTAACTTGTCCTATGTTCTTAAAAAAGAAAATCCAAGTGCTCGTTACGAAAATCCAACCATGTTGGATTAGCGAGGTCAAGTAATTACTACTTGTCCAACATACTTATTAGTGCCTGGACAATATCTTTCGTATTAATAGGTGTTGTCTTGATAAGTTTTTAGTGCTTCTGAGAAAAAGTTCACGGGATTAGGAAAAGAAAATACCACGATCCATTCGTGTAGCCTCGTACTATCCATGCGTGTAGCAGGTATAATGCTTACCGGTGCGGCTGTGTCAATTAAGCATTGCCCAGTGACCTTGTCGTTGACATAGAAGACGCGACATGGGGTGGGCCCGTGACCGCTTGTCGCCGCTAACTGTCGGCCGGGTGGTTTTCCGACCAGGTAGAAGGGAGGAAGCAGTGACGCGCGCGGGCCGCAAAACGGGGGCTATACCAGCAGATGTCAGCCTGCCGTGCTTCACCGCTGCGCTGGCTATCGATGGATGGACAGCGTCGATAAGACGGGGAACGGTGACGTCGACGTGAAGAAGGAGAAACGCTCCTACGAGTAGTGGCAACCATAAGCTTCTCCAGTATATTGCATAACTCAGCGACGGCAAATGATGTTGCTGGCACGGACGGCTTTATCGGTGGAGGGCTGACGGCGGGCGACGCTGAAGCCGGAACTGCAGCTGGAACACTGGACATGGATTGGGAACTACCATAACCTTGTCAGCCGATGTAACGGGCTCTGACAAATTCCGGGTTCAAACAGTTGCCAGCACCATCTGCACTTGGGTGTGCAGGCGCTGAAGGAATAGCGCACGGACAAACTTACTGACCGTGGTGGAAACGCGTCGACCGAGCAGATTAAGAATTCGACGCACTAGTTGGCCTGGGCCGTTGATTGCAGAGTTGTGCGATTGAGAGCAACTGTTGCAACCGTGTGCGTTGAGAGATAGCGGTGCGGTCTAGTATAGCGGCCTTGAGTACGTCATAACGCGACTCTGGTATGTCATGCGCGAACGGATGGAGAAGGTCGGAAATCTCGTCGATGAAGGCCGCTGGAATCGCGTCGACCACGAGGAGGTACTTGTAAGTCTGGGACCGCGCCGAGGTGTTCCGTTTCCAGAACTCTGGCAGTCGGATGGTGTTCGAGATAACCGCTGCGGTTGAAGAGGTCTCGGTGTCTCCCGGGTTTTTGGAGGCTTCCTGGCGTTCGTTGCCGGTGGTTGACTTACGTTTGCTTCGTGTTGCACGTGATGATCAGGCACAAGATGCTACTTGATCCAAACGTCCGGGTCACCAATGTTGAGCGCACATAAGGAAACCGCTCGACACGTCCTTCTAGCGCCTGAAGCCTAAACCCAAAAATTTCTATTTTCTGCACCCCTCGCGCAAGCCTTGCTGCCGGGCCGCTCGCGGTCACGCCATGATCTCTTCTCCTTCACCGTGCAATCCCGTCGATATCGGTGGCGCTACTGACGTGCGTCCGTGATGATTCAGAAAAAAGGAAGTGGAACGGCTCCCGCCGTAGTACAACCGAATAGCTGTGCGTGGAATGTCGCGGTTGTTTCTTTCTAAGGCACTGAATATAGATGGTTACCTCGCACAATTTTACTCACCTTACTACAAAATTACAGCAACTGAAACAGGAAATCACCTACTCATTCCTGAAACGTCATGTTGTCCGTTAGCGAACTTCCCTGCCGTGAGAACTTGGTCGAGGGCGCTCCCGTCGATCGAATTCCCACACTCTCATTTTTGACTAATTGTGTACAGGGAAGATTATGTTGATGGTGTGCAGGTGCGTCACTTCCATCTACCTGGACATGCATGTAACGACGATCGAGACGTACGTCTTATGGGACGCCATCAAGACTGGTGCCGGGGGTGTCAAGGTGCTGGAGAGCAAGCCCCGTTTCCTCAACAAGGTAGGGCTGGTGAGACTGATGAATGCCACAGTGTAATCATTATCTTAGATCGGGCTGTTTGACTATCATCCGCAATGACAAGCAGCGCGCACATTTCACAACGACAATAAGAAGCGGACGTGTTGTGCCTTTCCTGCATTCACTGGTGCCGCGAGGTGCAGTATCTGATTGTGACAACGGAGGTATCGGCCATCTCCTTCTGACCCCGTTTCCATCTAGAGGATAAAATCAAGATGCATATAAACCGCGGGACTACAACAATTTATTCAATATTTTTTCACGCCTTGCGTCAGAGCTAAGAAGTTGTAAGGGGCCTATCCTATTAGTGTATTAACAAGATAGCAATTTCTACGGAATAGTAGCATAGCCGTGACAAGATCGTGTTCCCCGCTGGCTGGCTATCGATGATGACGCGGTAAACGGGGACGGTGACGTCGACTGAAGGAGGAGAACGCTCTACGAGTAGTGGCAACATAAGCTTCTCCAGTATATGCATAACTCAGCGACGGCAAATGATGTTGCTGGCACGGCCGCCTTTATCGTGGAGGGCTGACGGCGGGCGACGCTGAACGGAACGCAGCTGGAACACTGGACATGGATGGAACTACATAACCTTGTCAGCGATGTACGGCTTGACAAATTCCGGGTTAACGTGCGCACCATCTGCACTGGGGTGCAGGCGCTGAGGAATAGCGCACGGACAAACTTACTGACCGTGGTGGAAACGCAGTCACCCCGCAGCAGATAAGAATTCGACGCACTAGTAGGCCTGGGCCGTTGATTGCAGAGTTGTTCGATTGAGAGCAACTGTTGCAACCGTGTGCGTTGAGAGATAGCGGTGCGGTCTAGTATAGCGGCCTTGAGTACGTCATAACGCGACTCTGGTAGGTCATGCGCGAACGGATGGAGAAGGTCGGAAATCTCGGCGATGAAGGCCGCTGGAAGCGCATCGACCACAAGGAGGTACTTGCAAGTCTGGGACCTAATCCGCACGAGTTTAAAAGGGGGCCTCTGCTTAGATGAACCGCGCCGAGGTGTTCCGTTCCCAGAACTCTGGCAGTCGGATGGCGTTCGAGATAACCGCTGCGGTTGAAGGTCTCGGTGTCTCCCGGGTTTTTGGAGGCTTCCTGGCGTTCGTTGCCGGTGGTTGACTTATGTTTGCTTCGTGTTGCACGTGATGATCAGGCACAAGATGCTACTTGATCCAAACGTCCGGGTCACCAATGTTGAGCGCACATAAGGAAACCACTCGACACGTCCTTCTAGCGCCTGAAGCCTAAACCCAAAAAACTTTTATTTTCTGCACCCCTCGCGCAAGCCTTGCTGCCGGGACGCTCGCGGTTACGCCATGATCTCTTCTCCCTCACCGTGCAATCCCGTCGATATCGGTGGCGCTACTGATGTGCGCCCGTGATGATTCAGAAAAAAGGAAGTGGAACGGCTCCCGCCGTAGTACAACCGAATAGCTGTGCGTGGAATGTCGCGGTTGTTTCTTCCTAAGGCACTGAATATAGATGGTTACCTTGCACAATTTTACTCACCTTACTACAAAATTACAGCAACTGAAACAGGAAATCACCTACTCATTCCTGAAACGTGATTGTTGTCTGTTAGCGAACTTCCCTGCCGTGAGAACTTGATCGAGGGCGCTCCCGTCGATCGAATTCCCACACTCTCATTTTTGACTAATTGTGTACAGGGAAGATTATGTTGATGGTGTGCAGGTGCGTCACTTCCATCTACCTGGACATGCATGTAACGACGATCGAGACGTACGTCTTATGGGACGCCATCAAGACTGGTGCCGGGGGTGTCAAGGTGCTGGAGAGCAAGCCCCGTTTCCTCAACAAGGTAGGGCTGGTGAGACTGATGAATGCCACAGTGTAATCATTATCTTAGATCGGGCTGTTTGACTATCATCCGCAATGACAAGCAGCGCGCACATTTCACAACGACAATAAGAAGCGGACGTGTTGTGCCTTTCCTGTGTTCACTGGTGCCGCGAGGTGCAGTATCTGATTGTGACAACGGAGGTATCGGCCATCTCCTTCTGACCCCGTTTCCATCTGGAGGATAAAATCAAGATGCATATAAACCGCGGGACTACAACAATTTATTCAATTTTTATTCACGCCTTGCGTCAGAGCTAAAAAATTGTAAGGGGCCCATCCTATTAGTGTATTAACAAGATAGCAATTTCTACGGAATAGTAGCATAGCCGTGACAAAGGTAAAAAAATAGCACCATCTCCCGCTAAAGGGAACCATGTGTGGTTGCGAAGCCGCGTGGAGATGGTGAGCTTGAGCGGGAGATGGTGTAATTTTTCCCGGCAGTGCTGCACTGAGGTCCCTAGAAAATGTTTTGAACGTAGCGACACCTTCCCTTTTCTTCCTCACCTATTTGCCTGGAGCGCCCCCTAGAAAGTTCAGAGCGTGCATAAAAGAGACAATGTTTCCTTTGAGATATTATGGGGAATGGAAGCAATTATGCTTTAATAGAAGGTAATAAGACGTAGAATAAAAGGTCACTTCGTTGAATATCAGCGGTACACCATAAGAAGCATGATGTGTGTTGGCCAACCGGCAACTTTGTGGAAGTGCTATATTTTACACCGCTAGCCATGGCGTCTCGCATCGTACATCGTAGTCTGCGCCAGACGGGAACGAACGCTTGACTAAAAGCACAGCGATGAGAGCTTTCGGGAAAAATACGATGATTTTCGAATACGATGAGAGTACGTTCGTTAACCACTGCAGCTCTATTCGACCGTACGTACATACTCACAAATATTTATAACAACGGGCTCGCAATAGACACGCGTTAGACGCACGTTCCTTTCAACAACGGCCGAGAAATCAACTGTTAACCGCGTTGCACGGACGCGTGAAATGTTTCGTGCCACACTTCACGGCGTGCTCCATTTCAAACACCCCGAGGTATGTTGAAGAGAGCATAACCATCCCGTTTTGCGACTGCAGCAAACAACACAGCAACCCGGCGTTGTTAAGTTTAGGAGACGCTGCTTGCGCCAACGTTGTCTCTCGCGGGTTAGGGGGCGTTCTCCTTCTTTGCGAGCTGGTACAGCGTTCCTCCAAGAAAGAGCGTTTCCATAGCGAACTCGCGCCTTTCTCTCTTTCTCACTCTGTCTCTCTCTCTCACAAGACAGTAGATGGAAGAGTGAGCGCCGGGAGGCACGCGCCGAGGGCGAGCGCGAGCCTCCCGGCGTTGCATGGCGTTGCATGGTATTGTGAGTGGTGTAGGTTACACGATACGCGTGCCAACCGACCCACAGCTTAAGGAGCTTCGCCCCTAATAATTTACAAGTTATCGGGCATGTTTCTGTACCTGGGGCATGTATCAATAAGTATCACTTGAGAAAGCATATGCTATGGCATGTACCGTATACACTTGTATAAAACCAGCCTTGATTGACCAGCTTTCGGCTGGCGTTGTGCAATGATGCGCGGTGTCTAACTAGAATAGAAAGTTTTAGTCTTTCACGCGGTACAAAGCAGTACAGGGAAGAGGGGACACTGTGCAAAAAGCTCCTAAAGGCAGCTTGAGGGAACAGCCAGTGCTCCAGGCACACATGAACAGCAATGGGTGGGCATACACAAGATTTACATGTAATGTTTCTCAACGGAAAAGCAATATATAGCGGCTTCATACATTACAAAAAAGACAAATAAAGAAAAGAGAACACAAATACATGTCAGCCTAAAATATTGCAATAGAAGAATGCATCCCTATTTAAAATGTAACAGGTGTGATTTCAAAATTCGAAAGCATGGAAGATAACTGTTTTCGGGATGTATCTTCTAAGCATATTATTTCCAAAAAGTATGGTGAAATAATAGAACACATTATATGATACTTGCTGACTGCAATATAAGGTGCGGCAAAAGAGTAAGCACCGAGGTAAGTGATGCCTTACATTATAGGCGGGTGTATAATGATGGGGTTTCAACGCTGTTAGTAAAGGTTTGTTATTTGTTGTAATTTCATTTTTGAATGGATACAAAACATTATCTGTGAGAATACCAAACTGGTTAAGGTACTGGTAAGTATGGGAATTCAATTGTAGATTTGCGATGAACCTGGTTGCCTGTTTTTGGGCAACTACTAGCTTCTGTGTGCTTTGTTTTGTTGTTGTACCCCAAATAGTAAACAATAATTAATAATCGGAAGTAAATACGCGTTATAGATCAGAACCTTTACCTTCATTGGCAGAGTGTATCTATGCTGGCATAGAATACCGTTAATAAGGTTCATTTTGCTTCGCACATTATCTATATGTACGTCCCAGCTTCATGTTTCGGTGAACACACACCAAGGCATTTGGCAGCTGGCACAATTTCATCTTACTGCTGCCTAACATGAAGTCGAGACTTGTTTGGATAGTTTTATTCTTTGGACGGAATATTATAGCATTGGCTTTTCTTGGCATTTACTTGCAAACAGTCATTTTCAAACCATACGCGTAAGTATTTAAGAAACTGATTCCCTTGCATCGATAAATCACGCTCATTTTTACCGGCTAATAGCATCGTGAGATCATCGGCGTAAACTACTAAAGTGACAGGCAAGGGTGCAAAAAATATGCCATTAATATAAATATTCAACAAAAAGGGGCCTAAAATGCTACATTGTGGGACTCGAAACAAAACACGCTGTAAGCTGGATGACTTGTGATTAATGACTGCCATTTGCATACGGTGCTTCAGATAGGATTCTATTAACGACAGGCATACTCCTAGAAATGCATAATGGCTTAGCTTACGTAGTAACAGGCCATGATTGATTACACCAAATGTATCAAGATTACATCGAATGAAATTTGCTAGAGCTTTATGTTCCCTAGCAAGGGCTAAGTTTTCCGTAGTGTGCTTGTGCTAGTCTTCTTCTATCGGTTAGCAGCACTGCGTTATTTTGGCTGACGAGCAGTAGTGTCTAGTACCTGTCAGTGTTCCGTATTGCTGACTACCACTCACTCTTTAACGCGATGTCTTGTGTTAAAGTAATGCTTGCCAATGCTTTCTAACGTAGACGCACCGTTGCTTACTAAGCTTTACTATGACTGGAAAGCTGCTTAACTGTCAGTTATCATTTGGTATTGTAGGCTTGGTAATGGCCATATTTGCGAATAATGGCCGAGTCCCCCCTGACGCTGGCAAACATTTATCTAGTGTTTGCTGATGCACCCAGGAATGAATATTGCTCATTCTTTCTTAGTGTTGGCCATTGCTAGAAAGTTTCCCCTGCTCTCGATCATGTTGCTTAGTTGGCAGCTTGGGTCATCCATATTGGCGACAATCGCGAAGCCTTGGCTGTCCGCTTTTACAGGTGCAAGAAACGTTAATTACGCATCTCAATAACTGTGGAATACTCCAGTGTTGCCTGACTCCACAGAAATGAGTCAAGAACTGCTGCAGGCCTCCGCACCAGGGCGCCTCACCGCGTGTTTCACCCCAGTAAAGACGACGTCTGGGGTGAATTACGTCGAGTTAAGTCAGACTACTAATCACACTTTAGGCATTGCTCTGTACTTAGCGTGTCTAGTAAAGGTACACCACACACCCAAGTACTCAGGATACCTAGCCGCGGATCAAAGCCAAACAATCTTCTATAGGCTGATTCCATAGTCTTCTAAACAGTGTGTTACATTTTTGTATTGTGTTCGCACGTTATCTAAAAATTGTCTCTTGTATTGTAACCATTGTATTGTATTGTAATAATTTATGTACTACCACTCCTGCTTGGACCGAGAAGGTCTGCAGTATATTGAAATAAATAAATAATAAATAAATAAATAAAATACGCAACCCTGCCTCGCTGATCGCTTCGCGTATAGCGTCGGTTTACATAGCGCATGGGGCCGGTCTGAATTTCCGTACAACAATATGTCGCGCGCAAGTAACAATGGTGGCCTTCCCCGGCGCCATTGTAGCTGGAATACAGGAGCTGTTACTATGCGCTATTTAACTTTCGTTTTGCTTTTTCTTTTGCCATTCTAGAGTTATTCCACCGAGACGACACTTTTTTGCGAGGCCATCACGATGATGAAGAACCTCACCTTACTCCGCCTCTCGAGCATGCACTTTGACAATAACATAGTGAGCAAGCTTGGTGGCTACCTGGAGCAAGCTACGGCACTCACAACCCTGATATTACTTCACACTACGGTGAGTGTTGGCCTCGAGGACATACCGTGGCACCATCTGCCGGAACCTCTCCCGTGACGTACAAAACGACATCACATGATACCGGCCGCGCAGGGTACGACGTCTACAATGTCGCAGCTCGTTCGGACACGGCTTTTTTTTTTCGTGTTGCAAGAGTTCCCTGTGTGTATCTTAGCTGCAAAATAACCTGTTCTACAGGTCGGCAAAGCATTTTGAAAGTGAACAAGAGGCATCGCCGCATCATCCACGCTTGTCGGAAACGTGTGCCCGCGGTGCTATGCACGACGAAAGTGACAAGGCCGCTCGCGTAAAAGGTGCTCGGTAAATTTAATTAGCTATTGCTGGGAATACTCAGACATCCCGCGTAATGCTACTTATTCAAGCGCGAATAGACACTACATCTCCTGCACTTGCGCGGACGGTACACGTGTGATAAGTGGCGTTTCTATTCACGTTGACAGCTGTACGTGGTTCACGGCATACCTTCCCATCCCATCGCCCCATTTTCGGACGCATGATTAACCGGACAATGTATGTGAGGTCTTGATATTGCTAATTCAATTTGCATGTCCATTCATAAAGGAATGTACATGCAGAATGGACGCCCAGTTTGGCACTTTTGCCAGTATTATCGAGGGGCAACGATTCGATCATCACGAGCCTATTTATCACCAGTAAATTATAACTTAAATTCGTGCATACGGTTCCACCACGTGCTCGCATGTATCTCTGCACGCAGTATCTTGACTGATTACAGGATCAAAGCAGCCTATTAGTTTTTGCGGTGGCGCTGCTCCGTAAACGAGACATGTTTCCTCAACACCAGCAAATACGCGTCGTAAATACGAATGCCTACAGTCCGAGAAAGTTTATGCCGTACTCACTGAACATTTTAGCTCCAAAGCCGTGCAGAAAATTGACTTTGCGGAATGCTTCCCGCACACTCGAAATGTATAAGCAATAGCCTGTTTCCCCACTCTCAGCTTTTTCAACGAAGACGCTTCGTCTTGGGATATATACCCGTGAAAATTACACCTAGCTCGGTCGAATATGTCAAGTGCTGTGCTGCCGAGCAGTTTCCCATGCGCAAAAGAAAGAATTGATTGATTTGTGGGGTGTAACGTCCCAAAACCAGCTGTGATTATGAGAGACGCCGTAGTGGAGGTCTCCGGAAATTTCGACCACCTGGGGTTCTTTAACGTGCACTGACACCGCACAGCACACCGGCCTCAACATTTCGCCTCCATCGAAATGCAGCCGCCGCGGCCGGGATCAAACGCAAGAAGAAAAGTAACCGGCTTGGTGAAGAAAGCCAGCGCGCTTCGCCGGCGACGGCGAAAGCGTCACGTGATGTCGTTTACTACGTCACAACGACAGCAGCGCCGGTCTTTCCAGTGGTGGCCCTCGAGGCCAATAGAGGAGCCTTCGAGATACCTTTGCCGATAGCTTCGATACTTTAGTTATACTCCATTTCAGTGCCACCGTTCGGTACAACCCAAGGGATTCGTAAACAACCACATACTTTTGCAGGAAGACGTATATGCAAAAACGGTATTACTACTATGTCTCGCAGAATGTACACCATAACAAAATACGATATAATAAGACTAGGTAAAATGGTGTGGATTGTTTCGACTTTAAGCTAAGTAATTCGGATACCAAAGGGGGCTGTTATACGGCGATTCACATGCGCCACGCATCAAGACTTGTCAAAAATAAGAGCAACTGTATGTGTTCCGACGCGCATAATGGGTATCGTGGAGTTCCTTGTTAAGACATTCCACGTAATATTGAATTCTGACGAAACTCAAGAACAGCTTTATGAGGATGCGGAAAGAGCTATGAAGAAGGTGCACACCAAATATGCGGTTGTTATGGGTGACTTTAACGCGAAGATGAGAAAGAAACTAAATGTAAAATAGGCAGTCGGGTACTACGGTGTAGGTTATAGGAAAAGCAGAGGACCGATGATAGTGGAATTCGCAGAAAAAAAGCCAACTCTATGTAACATGTACATTCCTTAAGTAACGTAAGAAGCGCACATGGAAAAGCCCTAACAGAGAACGGACAACGAGATAGATTTCATGTTGTTCATTGAGCCAGGTATATTACAAGGCACGGATGTTGTTAGTGAGACGAAATTAGTGATCACGGTCTAGTAAAGGCGGAGATAACCCTCAATGTAACGTGGACAAGAGCAGTTAAACACACTGAAACAAGCCAACCTACATGTCGTCAGAGCGAAAACATGAGAATTTAGAATTGCACTTAAGAACAAGTGTGAGGCTCCAAGACAGGAAAAAAATGAGGATATAGAAAAGATGAACGAAACAATTTCTAAGCTGATTACCGAAGTAGCAGTCGAAGTAGGAGGCAAAGAATTAAGACAAGATTGGAGTAAGCTCTCAGAAACTACTAAAAATTTAATCAAAGAACGTCAACAGATGCTAATAACTAACTCAACAGAGACGATAGAACTCACCGAGCTATCTAAGCTCATCAACCCAAGTAGAGTCAGTGACATACGCAGCCATAACGTGAAAGAAGTAGAAGCATCCGTCAGATAAGAAGTCTGCATTAAAACAACTAAAAGGAAGCTTTGTGCGGGAAGGAATATAAGGCATGCAGTGAAATATAGACAGGGCAACATCGTTGGTAATTCTAGTGAGATAGCGAAGTTGGCTGAGGACTTCTAACTATAGATCTCGAATAAGAATCGCCCCACCATGAGTGTAATAAATGTCGATCAGGACATCAAAATAGCATGCGTCACTACGGACGAGGTGAGGAAAGCAATTCAGGGCATGCCTCGTGGGAAAGCAGCTGGAGAGGACTTTTATCCGCCGACGTTATTAAAAATAACGACTTACCTAGAAAACTTGCGACCCTATACACACAATGCCTTAAAACTTCAATTCTACCAGTAAACCGGAGGAATGCAACCATTCTATCATTAGAAAAGAAGGGACATGTAAGAGACTTGAAGTACTACAGGCCGATCAGTCTATTCTCAGCGCTTTAGAAAACATTCACAAAGGTTATCTCGTACAGAATAAGGGCCACACTCGAACTTAACCAAAAAAGAATGTGGTGTTCAGAAATGGACTCTTCACCTTAGGCCGCAATCACGTGATTAATCAAGTAATCGAGAAATCCGCTGACCACAACAAGCCCCCAATATGGCTTCCATAGACTATAACAAGGCTTTAGACTCGGCAGAGATAGCAGCAGTTCTGGATGCGTTGAGCCGTCAAGGAATATGTGAGGGCTACGTAAATACTATAACCAAAATCTGTAAAGGGTCTACAGCCACCCCACTCCTTAGGAAATGCAGGAATATTCCAATACAGAAAGCCATCACACAAGGCAGCACAACTTCTCCAATGCTATCGGCGAATATTAGAGTAAATTAAGCTTTCCCGATGACATAGCACACATTAACAATGATGGCGACGAAATACAGAAGATGGTAGAAGACTTAAGACGAGAAAGGTCTAAGGAAGGATTAACGGTGAACGTGCAGAAAACAAAGATAATGCGCAGTGGCACGGCGAAATCTCGTGTCTTCACGATTAAAAAATCAGACATTAGAAGTCGTGCAAGAATACTTAAATCTAGAACGGCTACTGACAGGAGAACCCACAAATGCAAAAGAAATCCACCGTCGAAGAAACATAGGATGGCGCACATCCGAAAGGCACTCCCAACTCACGAACAGAAGCCACTATTACCCAACCACAAATTATATAAGCACTGCATTCTGCCAGTACTGGCATACGTGGCAGAAACTTGCAGATACGCTCGAGAGGAATTTAAGAACATACAGCGGGCGATGGAACGAAAAATGATAGGCTTTACATTAAGAGATAGGAAGACAGGCTACAGGGTCAGGGAACAGACAAGGGTTGCCGACATAATGATCGATGTTAAGAAGAAAAAATGGACGTGGGCAGGCCACGGGATGAGAAGGCTGGATAACTGGTGGACAGTTAAAACCAGGGAATGGATACCAAGAGAACGTAAGCGTAGCCGTGGACGAGAGAGAGTAAGATGGGCGAAAAAAATTGAGGTATTTTTCGGTATCTAATGGAATCAGCTCGTGCCGGGCAGGCAGTGATGGAGAGCATTAGAAGAGGACTTCGTCCTGTAGCGCACATAAGATAAGCTGCTGCTACTGTTGCTGACGATAATGATGACAATGCCTCGCGTTTCACATATGCATCCATGACCATCGTCACCCTTGCCATCATTATAGCAGGCTCCTTCCTTGAATAACTCGAAGGGTAGAAGACGTTCGTCGTTTTCTTAGGATTTTGCCGCCGCATTAAAGGCGCCGTTAGCTGTTTCTGGCTTCCTCGGTCATTTCTCTCGCGTGTCTGGTGCAGTGGCTGGGTACCTAGGTTCTCTGGACACATCTTAGGACTCATCCTAGGTTCTCTGGACGCGAGCAGCAACCATCATCGGCTATGGAAGAGAAGAGCAGAGCTTTGGGCCAGTTGTTAATGCATACTTGGCGGGTGAAGTGCAATTCACAGGACGAGACGAACGACACCGGCGCTAATGAGCAACTGCGAAGGTTTTATTGAAGATACACGTCGCAGCAAGACAACACTGGCATGCGCACACGATCCTGAACATTACAGCAACCACAAAAAGCAAGCCTAGACATACCCCCCTGTTACAAAAAAGCCACGTGCTAAAAAAATTTTGTACGTCTCCTCAACCAAATGATTGCAGACTCGACCATAACATAGCATAAGTACCGCAGGAATGAATAATGAAGCTGCGAAAAAAAGTAGTGAACATGAAAGATTACACGTGGCCACGCAGAAAACGCATTTCTTTCTATAGAAGTCTCCTGGAGAAGCCGTCGCCTGCTTAGCCTGCCACCAGAGTATGACCGCGTGACAAACCCATCCCGAACGATGTCCAACACTACGCCTAACCAACCACACGAGGCCCCAACCCTCTCAAACACTCCTATACCTTGAATTATCCATGCACCCCAGACACCACGATCTTTCCATGGCGAGGCATTTCAAGACGTCGAAGATTGGCTGGATGATTTCGAACGAATGGCAGCCGTCAACAACTGGGCCGACAGCAGAAATATGTCTATTTTACGCTACATGCTCCTGCACGCATTTGGTTTGCCAGCCATGAGTCATCATTAACCAACTGGCAGTCATTCCGACGATGGTTTGTGACACTTCCAGCGCCGAACGGAAAGAGCAAGCCGTGCGAGCTCTCGCATCTTCCATCCAGAATCCGAATGAAAACATAGCGATGTTCGTCGAAGAAGTATATCGGCTGTTCCGGCGCACCGATCCTGCCATGTCCGAGAAGAGAAGGGTACGGCTGCTTATGCGTGGGGTGAAAGAACAGCTCCTTGAAGGCCTTGTTCGCAGTGCCCACTGCTACAGTGACGGAGTTTATTCGCGGATTCACAGCGATTGACCGAATGCTTCTGGCAGCGCCTTTCCCAACACGAGCGTCTAACTTCAGTGATATCGCTCAGCGACCAACGCTGGAAAGGAAAGTGAAAATCTCAGATCTCATACGGCGCGTTCTAAGGGAACAGATCCAAAAGCGGCATGCTGCTGCTCCCAGCCAAATACAGCGGCGATTGCTGATGCTGTCTGTGAGGATATAATAATGATACCTGTAACGCTGCATCAGCCCGAGCCCCCTTTGCTCAACTACGCTGAGGCTGTGCGCATGCCATCGACGACTCCGAACTGTTTCTCGCCTCCGATGGCGCAGACGACGGCACCGAGGTTTCCGACCACTGCTGCACTATTCGTGACGACATACGGTGACCCTAGACACAGCATGACGAAGGCAAGAATGTAGCACAGAGCGAGAACCGTCCGCTGTGTTATTACTGCGGGGAGGCTTACCATCTGTACCGCGAATGTCGGTACCACAACACGGGCCCTCGAGGCTTCCACCGGGATGCTCGCTGTCCTCACTATGGGTAGCACCCCCAGGAAATTGAGTGGTACCTCGCAGGACGGTACCCAAGTGCCGTTTCACAGCGAAGACAGTCTCGATCGCCGTCACCGAGGCGCTTGGTGTCACCGAACCGGAGCACAAATCCCTTCACTTTGGCTGCCAGCAGAGGCTCCAGCCTTCCTCAGGGAAACGGGAAACAGCGACCGGCCGTGCTCAGTCCGCTGATCGTCGAACTAGGAAATTTCCTCCCTGGATGCAGCGCGTCCCCCGGAAGACACCTGCTAACGACTGACCGACAGATTTATCGCCTGCTTCCGAAATTTACGCAGACATTATCGTTTTTGTTGAGGGTCATCGAGTAACTACCCTCATACGCAATGATGCCGATTGCTCTGTTTTAAGCGGCACGCTCACTGCTGCACTACGCAAAGTTACGACGCCCTGAGAAGGTCCACAGTTGCGCATAGCTGATGGTCACCTGGTCACACCGACAGGACGCTGCGCCGCCATAATTCATATCCAAGACTCAACTTTCATCGAGCTCTTACATCGTACTTCGCCAGTGTTCAAGAGAAATAATATTAGGTATGGATTTTCTTCGAGAATATGAAGCCGTAATAGACCTCCGAGATCTATTGGTAATCTTCTCTAACCACGGCAATGTTTCACCGGATAAACGTCTAACAGAGCGAATCCCATTACGCATCGGCGACAGCTCAGTTACAGCGCCGCCCCGAAACAGCATATCACTCGTCCTCGCGTGCGATCAAACTATTAGCGGAATAGCTGAAGGAAACGTCTATGTCTTATTGGGTAGTCAACTTTGTGTCGCGAGAGGTGTCGTTGAGCTCCACCGCAAGCGGGCAGCTTTATTAGGAAGAATTTCAGCGGACAATTCTAACATTTCGCTCAACGCAGTACTCTCGCCCACTTCGAACATCTCGATGCATCCCAAACCTGCTGTCCTTAATTCTCGCTGAGCGCTACCGCAGATGCAACTAAGCTGCCGCCGGCCCAAAAAGGGTGTCTCCTCAACGTTCTGTGTTCGTTCAGCAACTGCTTTGCTTTAATATCTCGAGTGAGACACACCCCCCACTAAACATCGAATTATCATTCATCCCAGCGTGAGGCCTGTATGCCAACGTGCTTGTCACATTTCGCAGAGAGATGAGGCCATTCGTAGTCAAGTGAAAGAAATGCTTGAAGATTGCGTTATCCATCCATCAAGCACTCTATGGGCACTGCCGGTCGTCATGGTCAAAAAGAAATACGGCACCATACATCTAGCGACAATATGCGATGGCCTTCTAATTGGCAGGGTTCTGACCTCCTCGTGTATATCGCACAGGTTACGTCACATCGATCAGCTTGTTGCATTTCTTATCTGGGTTCAGCTAGTAACGTGGTTACAAATCGACATGGCAAGTCCCAGGAAGGAACGGCCGCTTGGTTTCATGTGATCTTAAGCTTGCTCCTTGTCCACTGTTTTGGCAGCAACGAACAAATGGCGAAATTCGCCATAGTGCAGCCAGTTCACGATGATAACAAAGCATGAAGAGATCGTTTCAAGCTACTATGGAGAACACCTCTTCGCTCAGCCACTTTTAAGCCTACGGATTTGAGTGTCTGCCGAACACTGCAAAATTAAGATGAGTACTTTGCCCTCGAAACTTAAAAGCAGCAATCTAACGCAGATGCAAGCGTTGAGTGAGAACTTAGGGGCCACAGAGCGCGCGGGGCTACTGCATGCTCGCAGATGGAACTTCAATCAGTAATTGTCTTTGGAGTTGGCAACATGGACAGTGTTCGCGTTGTGACGGTGCCCTTCACGTGGTCGATTTTCCTGCGTTACCGCTATGCGTAAACACTTCCTGTAAATTTTGTTTATTTATTTGTTTATTTACCTAGCGCGTACTGCGCTTCGCTGTTCAAGCATATCGGCAGTATAAAAAAGAAACACCGCCAATATGTGTACGAGAATATTACAACCAATAATAAAGGATGAGGAGTAGGCCTTACCTGCCTTGTGAAAATTTGTCTCTCACTGATTCACTAAAACAGTTGCATGCATATACAGTAGTTAAAAAAAATCCTGCCATCTCTACGAAGTGAATCATGACGAGTGGGTGAAGCACCTGGGGTGTGTCGTGTTAGCTCACGTCTACATGTTTTCCTTTACGATGTATGCCAAAAATATTAAATTTATTATAATGCAAGATGCACCTATTTCAAGTAATGTGCCGCTTTTAAAATTGCTTTGCAACAGATCCTTTACTCACGTTTTTTCCCCCTTGGGTATCTAAAGCGACACGACACCAAGATCTCGGGGTTGGATATTGAACATAGATTCATTATATTTAAAAGGACGACATTGTTTTGTTATTTTCTAAAGTAGTGCCCGATTATGAATGTTTCTGACATTTCTTGTATTTCCGCGTTTGTTCATGAGTCGCACATAAGTTGCATGGAATTATAGTATAGTGCTGATGTGCTCCACAGCTGTGCTAATTTTCACGCCTTTTCCCGCAGGTTCCACCCTTGCCGAAGCTTTTCCACTACGACGGTGCAACACGAGAATAGCATATTATCAATGCAGAGTTCACAAAATAAATGAAATAGTGCTTTTCCCTATAAACCTCTCTTGTTGTGTTATTTGTTTTGGTGAGAACGCATTAATAGAAACTACAGAGGATCCACTTAGCCCCACTTATTACTGTGTTAATAAAGCTTTCGCGTATGCATGAGAGGCACATTTACACAAACTACTGTTGGTCCTTCGAAAATGTGAAAACAAAAAATAAAATTATCGCAATCCAAACGGCGCGACACACGTGGGGTAAACTACAAACACCATAGTGGCTGTGAAAGGTCGCGCAAGGGGTTTCCCGATGTCGGCGGGGCCGACAACACGCCAAAAAAGCCTGAATGCCCGCAACATCGGCCAATGCTACCTAGCCAAATCCGACCCATTCTGGCTGGCCAAATTTGACCCATTCTGGCTGGCTAAATTTGACCCATTCTGGCTGGCCAAATTTCGCCCACGCTGGCTGGCCAAATTTCGGCCACTCTGGCTGGCCAAATTTCGCCCACTCTGGCTGGCCAAGTTCGACCCATGGTGGCTTCGCCACAGTGGCGCCATTCTGGCTGGCCGTCATCGGGCACGTGTGGGTGAAAGTAGCGCGAGCGCGATTTGCCCTTACGCGCCCTGTTCTTCCACCCTGATTCACTAAAGCAGTTGCGTGCATATATAGTAATTTAAAAAATCCAGCAATCTCCACGAAGTGAATCGTGACGAGAGCGAGAAGCACCTTGGGATCGTTCGGTGTTACCGTAAAGCATCCGTGACATTGCCCACTCACGCAAGCAAATGAGTGACAACGCGTCGAGCATGGTATTTCACTGCTCATAACTCGTATATTGTGTTGAGATCTGGATCTAGTTTTCCCTTCATTATAACTGCTTTGTGATCCGTGAAATGTAGAGCCAATAAATCTACGATTAGATCCAGATTAAAGTTGGCAAAGATAATGTTTATGCGTTCCCTACCATGGCATAAAGAGAATGTGTGGCCTGGAGGACGCTTATATACGCAATTTTACTGCAGCACCGTCTCGTGCACTGAAGCGTGCATTGTGCTATCATATGCTTCATTGATGGGGTTGCGCGAACGTCGGTGTCACCTTTTGTTAACGTTCTTATCACAGATGTTTTGATTTTTTTACACGGTGCTGTACTGTACCGTGATGGATGCCGGACAAGCCTCAGCCCTAATGTGCTTCGCCCCTAAAGCGAAAGTTGGAAGTCGGCATGTAAAAATATGGGGGGTACGATAATATCTCGTAGGGCTGCCAGTTCAAGGCAATAAGCATAAGCTGAGAGTCTGAATTTTGTTGTCTTAAAACCGAGCAAAATTGTTAGTCAACATATGTGTACTAATATTCACAAACACTGTATTTCGTTATTTTCGCTTAAGTTACACGGTGACTATACCGCGTTGAATACGTTACGTATAAATCCTGTGGGTTTTTTTTTTCTTTTTTATACACCAATGGCTGAATATCAGATGTAGTGTCGGGACCCCAGAGAGTCCATAGGTGTTTAGTTCTAGCCTATCAACAATAGCATAGCACATATGTTCAACATTAGGCGGAACTTTCGAGCCCTTGTTGCAACAAACAAAACTTGAAGAATCAGGAGTGCGAAAATGTCGAAATAGGTAGATTTTAAGTGCACTGTCTGTGTCACACCAAAAAAATTCTACTACGTTTATTGCTGTGATCAGAATCAGATATGTAAATGCGTTTAGCATATTTGTTTGTTTGCTGGCTTGCTTGTTTATTTATTTACTGAGGCAACTGGGTAGACTGCGCATGCGGCCGTGTTTAGTATCACTGCCTATTCTTTGCATCATTCCGCTCTAGCTTTTTGAAATGCTGTGGGACCTCTGGCCCTTACTGCAAATAGTTTCTTTAACAAAATCTTGGGTGAAAAGTTATGCACCATTGATAACTTCGTCAGCGACGTCGCTTGCTGAAGGAAAATCAATAGGCCTAGCACTCTGCCCTGTGGTACACAGGATGTTATGCAAAGGAAGTCCGAGTGTTTGAAAACAAACATTAAGGTGTAAATTCCGTGTAGAAAGAGAACCTGAATTCTCGAAAACATAATTTCCAGATTAGCATTTTTTCACATAAACTCTGCGCCGGTAATTGTTGAACGTGACAGTCTAATGGTGTGACATTGTCAAACCCGCTGCTACACATGTCTTGGCTGATCATTGTTTTGGCCAATTGTTTTATGGAGGGTAAGACATTTCCTTCTGGTTCAGTGCAGGACCGTTGGCAGCACACTATTAGGGAGACGCAGTCGCTGAGACTGGTTAACTATCTCCTGGCCCTTTATTTTTGGGAAGTGGAATTAGATACTCGGAATATCATCGAAAGCATTACACCGCACGCGGTGCTGCTTCAACTCGGAGAGCGTGCGTTATTATATCGTTGCAACCGCTAAGCAGCTACCGCTTTGCTACGCCAACGTAAGGGCACTTTTTCTATGTTTATTCATAGCCCTCACTGAGGAAAGAAAAGCTAGGGGTGGCGTCACATGACGATCTTGAAGCCTAGTAATAAGAAATTTGAAGGAGAGTGTCATGGGAACATGTATTTTATGAGCAATATGGAAGGGAACACAGGAGCGCGTGGCAAGCTGCCTCGAAACAGACACGGAGCGATACGCGGATGGCGCTGTGAAAAACAAAGGGGGGAAAGGAGGGCGTTCTTCAGCTAACTGCAAACACTCCCGCCACGTTGGCACTTCTACAAAGAAGTTTCCGTCATTTGGACGATAATATGTCGTCCGACAGCCGATAAGACAGTAACCACCTTGCAGCGATTATTTTTCTTTTCTTTCATTCCTTTTTTCATTAAAGCGCTTTGTGGCACTCTTATACGCTGCCCTGTATTTCCAATTGTTGATTTCAACGACACGAGTACTCAGTGGCACTTCGAACAGCGTCGCCGCGGCGCTCCAACGAATAACCATAGACAAATAAAATGAAGAACAATTAAAAAGAATTGATTGGTACAATATATCTCGTGAGAATTGTTTTGTCGATCTGTGACGCCCTAAGTTCCGAAACATTCACTAGCACGATGCTACGGCAGACGCACAACCGTCAACTGTGATATTGAAGCATAAAGACGCCTCGAGTGTCTAACAGTGGAAGGATATGAGAGAAATATCTAAATGAAGTTATACACATATGAACAAATGGCGTGTATAATCTGGTACGATGCCGTTGTCTAACTCTATCTGCTTCTGCATATGGCCTTTCACGTTCCGGAAATGACAAAAAATTTCTTTTCGATGAACCTTACGGCCTTTTTTTTTAGTAAAAACAGTGCTACTTTTCGAAACGCTTCAGTGCACAAAATTACCAGTGACGTAATATCAAACGGGTGTCATCACTGTATGCTAGCAATGCCAAGTCCCACACCGCACAAACAAACGCATGGCAAGAGTGCCAAGAGTTGTTAGAACAGTGTTCCCCTCTCCACTTTGTTTCCGACCGCGCCCGCCACGTATCACCGATACCTAGGTTTGAGGCTGTTTGCCACGCGTTCCTATGTTCCCTTTCATATTGCTCACCAGAGTACCTCCGTCGCATGGTAGAGAAGTTGTAGAATAATCCACGGTCAAGCGTCACTAGAGCTTATTGCTTCCAAGCAAGGTCGACCCTAGTTTGCCGAGGCTACCTGAATCAAGTAACGCCATATCTAAGTTTTTTTTTTCGTGCTCTCCCTCGAGACTGACACGCCGCGCTGTCCTTTGGTATCGATTTTCTTAGCGCCTTATGCCTTAAGACGGCAGGTTGCTCGCCAATTAATATTCAATTATATGGACAGCCTCGACGGGCTTTTCACGACGCCGTCATGCCCCGTATGAAGTCCAAATTCAAAACAACCCCCCTCGCCTCGTACCTTCTACACGTGGGAAGAGCACGCGACCGGGGGGACGAACGCGGCTGAAGCAGAAATCATCTGAGCCCGACCCATCTCCGTCACTCGGAACGCGCATGCGATGATAACATCATATCACTCGGGAAGCCGCTGTCAAAGCGCAGGGGTAGCGAGTGATAAGACACGGGGTAACGAGCATCAAAACACGCGATAGGGTCAGAGAGGGGCTGTAGCTCGAGCAACTACTGTGGCCTTTGCGCGGTCGCCATCGCTGGCGCGCGCGCTATCAAGGCAGCCATCAGATGTGCAGGGTACAGTGTAGCAGCTCCTTGATCACGTGCTCCATTAAAAGCGCCTCGCGCTTAGTCGCAACGACGCCAATGCCCTCGCCACACAGCGCTCAAGCGAATGCGTCTACGAAGCCGGAAGGAACGTGCTCGCTTGCTGCTTCTGTGCTGGGCCAAGTTTCTCGATGTGCAAAGTGAACGCCGCTTAGCGCGGTCGTGCGGTGTGAAGCGCAGGCCAGAAGACATCAAAATAGCTCGCAGCTTTGCTGGGTTTTTAGGGGCGAAGCTCCTTAAGGCGTGGGTCGGGATGATGATGATGATGATGATGATGATGATGATGATTGTGGTTCGGTTAGGAAAGGACGCTAATTTCTGCAACCCACGCAGGGAGCACGGCTAAGCGTCTCTGGGGGTAGGGGAAAGGGACTGAAAGAGATAGAGAGGAGAGAAAGGCCGTAGTGGAGGGCTCCGGAAATTTTGACCACCTGGGGTTCTTTAACGTGCACTGACAACGCACAGTACACGGGCCTCTGGCATTTTCGCCTCCATCGAAAATGCGACCGCCGCGGCTGGGATCGAACCCGCGTATTTTGGGTGGCAGCCGAGTACCGTAACCACTGCACCACCGCTGCGGACTGGGTCGGGCGTCCCCGATGTATGAGTATGTAGCCACCGGCGCGTGCCTCCCGTGCCTCCCGTGCCTGTCTCTCACTCTTCCATCTGCTGTCTTGTGAGAGAGAGAGCGAAAGGCGCGCGTTGATGGAAAAGCTCTTTCTTAAATGAACGCTCTACCAGCTCGCAAACAACGTTTTTAGATACTGTTGCTCGCGAAGAAGGAGAACGCGCCCGCACCCGCGAGAGACAACGTTGGCGCAGGCAGCGTCTCCTAGCGAGTTTCTTGATTGAGAAATACCTACTGCTCGCGTTGGAGAAGCGTTCACCGGCAACACCCATATATATATATATATATATATATATATATATATATATATATATATATATATATATATATATATATATATAGGCACTGGATCTTGACTTGGAATGAAGTGCCGGTAGGAGATTTCACTTGTGCATAGTTGAACCATAAGGGTTCGTAGCATGCGCGTTAACTAAATTAATCCGGAACTCGGCACGATCTACGATGAACATCCCGAGCTTCGCCCACTCATCATCATTCACTCCGTGCATATGCTGTAATTTTTTGTCTCTGCCATTCGAACCGTTATATGGCACTTTACGCACCTGCATGATTACTTAATAGCCCACGTTCACTACAATTCAGATCGCCCCTAGAGACGCTACTCTTCGTACGTTATATCGTGCATTACAATCGCATTCCTCGCTTCGCCCTTCTGGAGCAACTAATTTTTTTTTTTACTAGCACACTTCTTCCGTGAGGCAGCAAGTTATATCTTCTCAGTTCATGGGCTCTCTTGATCCAGTTAGTGTGTGTTTAACGAACGTACTACCTCGCGCTCAGTCAGGGACATAATTTCACTGCAGAAACATCGTATGATATCCTAAATATCTGTTACATATTCATCGACCTACATTATATCTGGACTGCGGGAATGCAGGCTGAGGACACAGACGCCAGCGTGTTCCTTGACCACTTGGCTCGCAACCGGAGTGTCAAACGCTTGACTGTGCCACAGGCACTTCTGACCGCACGGCAGGGTCACGCTTTGGCCGACGTCGTCCGAGACCATCTCACCCTGGAGGAACTTGAGGTAAGACCCCTCGTTAGAATCATGGTCCAGGTCTTTTGCCTGTACTAGCGGTGGATATAGCTACAGTAATTACTTAAGGAAGGACTGACGGCATTCTCTATTAAAGCTGCAAAACCGGTTTAGAAAATAGAGGAACTGCGGGTGCTACACGGATTTGTAGAAACTTTCTTCTCCGGAAGTCATACAGACTCGGAACTTTTAAAAAGAAGTCGCTTGCGAAGAAACAGTGCTCTGCAAACACTATTCGCAGAGGCTTTGTATGCGCCGCGATTTTGTATGCCTAATGCTTCCATGCGTTTCACAACGTGCGAAACCGAAATAGGAAATACCAGACGTGAAATTATGATCTGGATGTTTCAGTGCTACCCCATTTACTCATGCCTAGGTTTCGTAGAAGTTAGTGATATATCCCTGGTAATACCTATGTTCTTAGTCAACGCTGCTATGGCTGTTATTGGTAGTGATAGAGTAGCGTTTGCCGCTACGTAGGAACGCAATCGTGCTTTCTCTAAATATAAAACCTCAAATCAATACGTCGCTTTCTTTAGCAGGGGACAAGTTGTCTCGCTCCGTTTTGCAAGCTAAGCTCAAAGCGCTGCTCACATTGAGCAATTGAAAACAAAAATCCGCTCAGCGTTTCGTTGCTGGCCTCGCTTAAATCATAATGGCGAATTAGCTGTGCACAGGGGTACCATGAATTCCGCGGTGTCTTCTTAATAGCCATCTGCAGGAGTGCCTGCTTGTCGTATGGTCGGCATGTGCAAGGGGAATAACACTGGGATTACTGGGTTCGTCACTTCGCGATTCGACCCATCAGGTAGCGCTATAGAGGCCCGGCTTCAAATTGTCAGGGCAGGAGGGGAGCACGAGGGTTTGCGTCAACAATTGGGGTGGAAGACAATGTTTAGAAACGTGGAAGACAATATCAGTGGTGGCACCCACTGCTATTTTTACTGCTACTTCTAAGCTACCTCTAACCATGAAATGCAATTACGAAGGCATCATAACTCTTCAGTTATGTAATAAACCGATGCAGAGGAGCGAACGCGTACGCGAGACCAAGCGAGGCGCAGCTACCGCAGCAGGCGACGAGGGGGATAAGTATCCAGACTAGACCGCAGCACCCTTAGGTCTCGCGACATCCACGTAGGCCACATGCTTGCGCTGGTCGGTTGCGAAACTGAGTTGTTGTAGTAACGTTTGCGGCGTCGGTGCCGATCATTGTGTTCACAGTCCCTCAAGCACAGATAAAGATGACCGCCTTAATCATAGCCCAAAAACATCTCTCTGCGGGAACCCACCGCCGTATTATCTTGTAGTGATGCAGTGCCTTGCAAGGCTTAAATTACCTCAATTCTGACTAATAGCAACGAAAATAAGTGTGTGGTAGGCGCCAGCCACTTCGGCGCGGCTTCCACAGCAGAGGAAGCCGACTGTTTCGTCACAGAAGCGACGTGGTGTGGCAGTCCCCTGTAAAAGATTCGCACTCTCCCGCGTATTCACACACTTCCCCACTCTTACTGTACGCCCAGGACACGTATCGCCGAGTGGCAGCGCAGCCCAGAAAAATCTAAATCATACTGCACAGATGCTTCTAAGGACCACTGGTGTTATGCCTAATTTCTGAACATCCCACTAAACGAATAAGGAAATGTCGGCTCCTGCTTGACGAACAATCTTATCTACCAGGTCGGTGCCGCAAAACGTTGGCACATCGAGTCTCCGTAGCAATCCGCGGCGCATAGCGCCTTCCGCGGTTAAGTGTGTTCTGGACCATGGGCTGTCTAAGGAACATAAGTCCTGCATTACGAAGTACGCTAATGACTTCGTAGATATATTTTAGTACGCAGTAATTTGGAAGTAGGTCCACACACAACTTAGCTTCGGGCAACGGAAAGTTACAGGCAAGTGCGCTCATATTGCCTATGGGAAGCTAGACGCCGTCAGCACTGTGCGACATATGACCGCTTCAGATGAAATTATAGTTTATCAGTATTAGTTTGGCATTCGGCCCAGTGGCAGGTATTTGAATAACTTACTTAATCAATATACATAACAGCTTTCGAACTATACTGCTTAAATTTACAGTCTGTTTTTTGACGGTGTTGGGTGGGAACTTAATAAAGTCTGCTGTCACTTTCTGTGATGTTGATGACAACGCATGAAGCGGCCGGGCAACCTGTATATGGATTGCCGGCGTGAATCGAAAATTGCAAAGATGTTGCGGCGATCCTGCTTTTCACTTACAATGCCATCTACGCGACGTCAAACTACCGTGTTTAATAGTCAATTCAAGTCAAGATTATTAAATGTTTCAGTCGAAATACATGGTTAGCATATTGCAGGAGGAGGTCCCAAAGTTTCAGAGAAACTGACAGAGGGACCTCCTGTGGCTACATGAATGGGGTAGTTACAAAAAATGCAGCAAAAGCACACAGACACATGAGCAATGAAGAACAAGCTTGAATAACAATATCAACACGTCAATACATAATAAAAACGTTATACTCACTACTAAAGGAGATAATATGCCATGGAAATAATCAAAAGCAAGTGCCAGAACAATAACAGACGAAGAATAATGAACAGCGGTGTATGACAAACACAACTTGTTTCATCATCAGTGCTACAGGTTATAAAAAAGTAAATGTTAATTTCAAAAATGACACGTAAAAGTTGAGAGCATGGGGCCTGCGGTGATCTCAGTCGGGTATACAAAGATAGAGCTTGTTAAAGAACTTATTCAGGATAGAACTGTAACAGCTCGTTTTGCCATACGTTTTTAATCAATGGCAGAATGTGCTTCGTCAAGACTGTTTTTCTAGCGGTCGTCCTTGTAACGTGCGTAGAGCAGTCGCAATAATGTAGAATAATATGTGAGATGACCAGCGCTATTTTTACGGAACTTAGGTTGAGTGCTTCTTTCAATGTTCCGCTATCAAGTTGATAGTTGAAGTAACATATTATTTTCGGTGTTTTCACGAATACCCACGTCCGTGCATTCGTGGGAAGCAACCATGAAAGGAATCAGCAGCCTATCTTCCAGGTCTCCCTGACAATAACAGCCTTCTTGGCTGTTGCATGGAATTGGAGAGTGAAGCGCCGGTCTCGATGCTTTTCGTTACTTGTTTCACTATATCGCGTGCGGTGACATAGTCCCCTCCAGCTAGCTGTATTTGTTGTCAAGAATTACCGGCTGTGCTCGCCAGGGCGGCGCTGCATCCCAACCTGAAATTCCAGAGCTCGTTCCTCATACGTCGACGCGTGGAGTCGGAGCTTCACTCCGCATCGCCACTCCCTGAGTGAAAATAATAAAAAGATGGGAGTAAATGAATGGCCGTCTAGCGGATTCCCCGATGAGAGTTTATTATTTCAATCAAGCAGTGGAAAAGATATAACATGGTTCATCCCTCTGTCATAGGAATCGCTATACCACGAAAGTGAAACCTGTCTTCGCCCAGGAGCAGCGGTCTGCCGAATCAAGGGGAGGGGGATAGGTTGGATGCTCTGGACACGTGAACAGCTTACATGTACATATCGCACACCTTGGCACAGCGCAGGGGTCCTCGAGAGTTGGGCGCAAGCAAAAGCTCTCGAACTGCTGAAATTTTTCCGGAGACACTGCATTGAACGCGCCAGCACCCTGCACAAACCTGCTATAAACCAGGAGCGTCCGCAAACGATGAAACCTTGCAAGCGAAACCGAAATGCTTGTCAGCGGATCGTTTTGTGAACGCACACTTCGCAGTGCGAAAGGCGCATCATTTGTTTGTGGCGGCCCTCTTTGCGTTCCTGGAGTAGAGCGCGTCACAACGTGACTGGCTACCGTACACTTCACACGAGACATATTGTGCAGCGCCTGTGGCTGACGCAGCGCGCCGGCAGGACGCCGAAGCCTGCGCGGCGATAGCGGCGTCGAGCTATTGAAGCACCAACTCCCGTCGCGCTTATTAACACCGCAATTTACGACTTCGTACCATCATTCCTAGGTGGCGGTACCAGCGCTGAGAACCAAGAGTGCAGTGAAAGCGAGGTGATGTTAAGACAAATTTTCATTTCTAAGTACTTTTGCTTTAACCGGACATCAATTAGATGCCACTTATTCGTATAGTAAACATATAAGGCCCGTTTCTTCCTCCCTTCTGCAAGTCTCTCGATGGTGTGGACAGTCTCCTTGGGGTTTCATCAAGGAAGTTGCTGACACATTTGTTTTCCTGAAAGTTAGATTTAGCCTGCAGTATGTTTCCAACGCGAGCGGAAAGGCGATTGCTGCTGTACTGATGGACACGATTTTCGCAGATTCTTTGTATCGTACACGTTATTTAAATCGGCCTTATCAAAACGTATTTAGAAGGGTTTCTAACATGTATGTACCTACCGGTGTTAAAACATTCCTATTTAAATTACGATGAGAAGCACTTCTTGTTCTAACCTGGTTGCAGGCGAAGGTCTGCTTCTTGCCGTGGTCCACGAACTGCCGACTTTGTCCAAGTGCGCAAACGACTAATCATAGTTTTACTGATTGTACGGATGCAATATTTTTGGGGACATTCTCCAGCGAATTCTTAAAAAGGACATGGGCATCACTCCGTACACAATTATATTGCTACTATTTAAGTCGATTGCAGGTCCTCTTGGTTTTTACAGTCTATGTTTATGAGACTGTGGGATCGCCATGCCCACAAGATCAATCTACCGTAAAACTGTAGCCTACGTAAGAAGTGTGTATGCGGCGCAAGAATCGCCGCCTCACTGGATGCACTTGGTAGACGCATGTGTGTTTGCCTGCGTTTTGAGCGTGATGTTCTATTCCTGCAATATAACATCACTTGTCATTTCCATGTAATAAAGAAAAAAAAAGCCTGTCGGTGCTGTGGTGGAAGCGCTTCCAGCTCATGCCGTCGCACGCTAGCTGGTTGCGGGTTTGAAAACCAGCAACTGGTACTTTTTCTATCCTAAATGCGTCCTTTTTCAGATATCTACTTCCGTTACGGAAGTACGTCACAGATTTCTTGGTGGACACCGGCATAAAAAACTGTCGTGTAAGAAATTTACTCCATTATTAAACGGAGTTTCTGGATAAACTGAAAGAAGTATCAGTTTATATCCAAAGCCGAACTGCTGCAGGTAGATGTGGGTGTTGCCGGCAGTTGGAGTTGTGTATGCATGTATACGAACTTTTGTTTGAGCCAGCTAAACCTAGGTGTTGACTAGAATAATCCCCTAAAGAATTTTATTGGAATTGTATATACCCGTGTAACTTTGGCATCTTATAGGTCGTTTTTTTTCGCCGATGGCTTGGACATTGCTTTCCGACAATCCTGTTTTCTCCGCATAGAATCTTGAATAGCTGGAGCCCAAAACCGCGTCCACACTCGCTGGGCGGCGGTGTCCTAGCCTTGTCGGAACGAAATATGCACGATTCGCACATCAGTGCATGCCTCCATTCGATTTGCGTCTTTCGGCTTATGATGGACGAGAAGGCCTGATATCTTGTGCGGTTCAGCCGTGCAGTGAGTTTTGTTTGTTGAATTGGCCTCATGGTACCTTGTAGTTGTACTGCACCTCGTGCTATCGTTCGCATTACTAGTAGTCAGACCTGTAACGAATACCCCCAATTGTGAGAGTATTGTTGACTACAGTGGCATCAACTAATAGGGCCAATTTGTCATCTGCCTTGTACGTGACTACACAAACGTAGAATGCATTGATGGACCTAATGATCATAACTTCTCTGAATAGTTTATTGTTTGATGCGTGCATGTATTTTTATTTTGGCTGTTATCACAGGAAATGTACTAGCTGAACATAGAAATTATTTATTTTGACCATCAAAAGACGGACAATTTGTCGCACGAATGTAAACTTGGTAGGCACACTTACAAACAACGTCGTGTGATGAAACGAATAATTTTTCTGGTATGCATGAATTCATTGAGAAGTTGATGCGGTCTTTGATGGAGTTACGAACTTTTCTCAGGAAGCGGTTTTAAACATATTCGTCTTTTTTAAAATTTCTGCTTGTTGTTCTGACGCTTCGCGCACTGAAATAACCCGCGCCTGCACTTTCTCTTCTTTTTGCAGGTGAACGGAGCGCCAAAGTATAGCCCATCGGTCCTGTTGCGAGCCGCTGTTCAGAGCTGCTCACTGCAGCGTCTTACTGTGTGCGATTGCGCTGTGAAGGCCGAGGACATCGAAGCTATGGCCTCAGCTCTGACACAGTCCCCCAAGTTCGACGCAGCCACGCCGCCTCCTCCGCCACCTCAGCTCCAAAGACTCAGCTTCTTTAACTGCGCGCGGGGCGGATTCCGCCTGGAGAGAGCCTACGCTGACCTTATCGGAGGCAAGTGCATCTGCTGAAGCAATGCCACACATTTGCTGAGTTATCTCTGCTGATTATACCGCGCCACCCTAGGGAGGTTGTTTTGTGGGGTTTTACGTCCCAAAACCAGTTCTGATTATGCGAGACGCCGTAGTGGAGGGCTCCGGAAATTTCGACCACCTGGGGTTCTTTAACGTGCACTGACATCGCACAGCACACGGGCCTCAACATTTCGCCTCCTATCGAAATGCAGCCGCCGCAGCCGGGATTCGATCCCGCGATCCTCGGATCAGCAGCCGAGTACCATAACCACTAGACCACCGTGGCGGGGCACCCTAGGGAGGACATCAACTCATGTTCTCCTTATGGTGCGGCTTTCTCTCATCTTTCTATTCCCCCTTGCTATTGCCCCACTGTAGGGTATCCAACCGGACACCTTTCAGGTTAACCTCCCTGCCTTTCTGTTTTCCCCTTCCTTCCTTCATAGGGCGAACATTTATCCTACAGAGAGAAGGAAACACGGGTTAGGGTACAGAACACGCTATAGGGACCAAACACGTGATCGATGGTTGAGATGCTCCGGCTGCTTATGTGGGCGCGAACATTGAGCCGAGCAAGCCCGAGCAAGCTCTAAACGACGCAGCGCTTCTTACGTCACACACGCATTTTTATAAGAGCGCGCAACAGTATTCTAGAAGCTTCCTGTACACGTTGAAGCATCTTGTCATCAGAACTAATACGATTTTTCTCGGACGGAGAGAAACGGTTGAAGCAAAGAGACATAACGAGCTCATGGGACCTTGCATTCGCGTGGTACGACGGGGTGTGTCCAAGGAATTCCTGTCCATATGCGGCTCCAGGGACGGAGCGCCATAAAAAGTTTCTTGTTTACCAGGCAGAATTTTATTTTGATTGTGGGTGTTGGCTCTCATTTCTACGTTTTGTGCACCACCTTCGCTGCAAGAGGCGACGGTGTTTTTTGAATACCTTGAGTACAAAAGGACCCAGAAGGTGGGCTGAATACCGACGACAATCAATAAATTACAGGCCTGTTTCCTGCAAAATTTCCATGGCACAATTTTCTAGGGCTTTTGCTAGGCTTTTCGCAGCGTTAGCAAAGGCGGTCAGACAGGAAATAAAAAGCAACTAACCACGAGTGCCGCTATGCAGATAGAAGCGTATTCCGTTTAACAGAACCGCCATCAGAGCTAGTTGGTCTTGTTCCATCCTTGAATTGACCTGTGCAACGCGGAAACAACGCGGATGAGAGAAGCAAATACGGACAGCCTTGACTCTTAACCCCAGTTCACTGCAAATAGCATCAGTGCTAACGCGCGCATGCACGCGTCGACTAAATGGAAACAAGGGAAATTTCCAAATGTCCTTCGATATCATTGGAGAAGCGTAAAGCCGAAAGCCAGCTACCTTTCGTTGTCAAACCCGCTAACTACAGGACTTCCAAACCGCAACGCTTTGAAGACGAAGATTTATTGATTTCTGGGGTTTTACGGTCCAAAACCAGCTGTATTATGACAGACGCCGTTGTTGAGGGCTATAGAAATTTCAACCCCCTTAGGCTCTTTAACGTGCAATGACCTCGCACAGCACACGGTTCACAATGTTTCGCCTCCGTCGAAGTGCAGCCGCCGCGGCGGGGATTCGATTCCTCGACTCTCAGATCAGCAGCCGAGTACCATAGCCACTCGACCACCGATGCGGGGCTGCAGTAGAACACTGCGAGAGTCTAATTTGGCATACGCTGTAATGGTCAACACTCAGTCGAACACGCATGGCGCGTTCCCCTGTATCTATGGCCCACGAACGGCGTCCACTTTCTCGACGAGCCGCGGTTCTTGCAGGTCCACCTACACAAAAGCTCGTAAAACGAAATACGTGTGCTTAAGAGTGCTCTCGGCAGATATGTCTCGCAATGTATTCCACCACGTTCAGCCACGTTCAGCCTTAACATCGAAAAACCGCTGAGCGCTAGGTATTACATGCGAAGCAGCTCTTTGACTAGCCTGTGTAACGCTGTCCCTCCGTGCCTCCGTACGAATGCGCCACAACGCGCTCCCCTCGCCGCAGGTGTTGGAGCGGTGCCAAGTAGGTCACGCCGCAGCTGCGCGTTGACGTCACGCTCCACTCGCAGTGCGCGCTGACGTCACTCTCTCGCTCGCCTGCCGCGCGCTCGCCGCAGCTCCCGCAGCTGCCGCCTCGTCCGTTGGCCCGCAACACCTGCCGCTACCGCCGCTCGCTCCGCTACCGCGACCGCCGCTCGCTACACCGCCGACTCGTCGGTTCACGCGCAAAGAATTAACACCATCTTCCCAAAGGGAACCCTGATTGGATGCGAACCACCCGCGTTAGCGCCGTTCAACCCGTGACGCCACCCCTGCGCAATACTGCTGCTTCGCATCCCATCAGGGTTCCCTTTGGGAAGATGGTGTTAATTTTTCGCAGGATGTCCTCAGTTCTATCGCCGTGAATCTCCCCGGAAAAAGACGCTCAAAGCTTCGAAAACGTGCGAAGCCTACGCATCGCGCCGGTGTGAAGTCGCCATGGTCCCAAATTCTCACGCAGTTTAGCAGAATTTCAAGAATGAGCATCAGTGGTGCGACGTGAAGGTGGCGCTCAACCCACCATACAGTGCTGTCAGAAGCTGTAGGATGCTTCAGTTTCGCCTTTAAAAGTGGATCGAGATAGCTTCTCGGGGCCCCGTTCGCATAGCACATTCATTAAACTTCGCGTCTTCTCTAAAAATCGGGGGAATTATTTGAGTTTCCTCGTAAGAAAATTGTGTTCTCTCGGTCAATTAGGTACGTCAAATCGAGCTATCAAGTGCGTATGTTCTAATTCAGTCGTAGATTGGTTTTTTCAGATGGGAATTATTTTGAGAAATTAATATTTGCTGACCAACCTGAGCCATGTTGGAGGGCTTGCACGGTCTGATGGTTTGGGAAACGGTGCCAGCTTGGTGATGATTATTTTCTCCATGAAACGCCTTTGCTGTGGCGTCAAAAATTTTTGAGAATAACATAGCCTGAGACAAGTAACCCGAGTATCTGCAGCCTAAGGCGGAGGCGGTCCTTTGGGGAGTGTCCAAGAGGGTCGGTGTACCAAACTCCTTTAAGATGTAGAAATATGTATTGCAGACCAGAAGTGGAGATCCGTCAACGATGCTTTAAAAGAACGTGCGAACAATATTTTGAAATAAATTGTGATGGAAAACATATGAAAAGCTTTCTGACTTGCATGTGGTTTTCCTTGTAATGACTACAGGGAGCATCTAGAAAACACCTCTGTTATTGAGCAGACTTATTGAGTGCATACATAGGCAATTGTGGCAGGGGCGGCGGAAAGTTTGCAGATCAAGAAGTTCGTGCGCATAAATTGGCGGCATAATTGGAGATCTGTGGCAGAGACCTTAGACCTGCAGTGGGCATAGCCAGGCTGACGATGGGTGAGCAGAGAAATATCCGCGCGTGACACAAGAGATAGCGAAGGTAGATTGCCTTTCTAATCTCGTAGAGGCATCTGTAAGCATATCGTTTACCACATGCACCATATTGAAGAAGGAAATTTTTGAAGAAAGTATCTGCGAAAGTGCCAGGGAGTTCTTTGTTATTTGAAGCCATGACGGGGTATTAGGAACTCAAATATACTGAGCTATGGGCCAAGAAAATGACAGGTTATGTGACGTCTGTGGTGAGGAAGAGGAGACGACTGAACACGTCGCGCTTTTCTGTAAAGAGATTTAACCTGATGGGATTTTCTGTACACGCTTTTAACCTGAAATGCGAAGTCGGGGTAATTTTGTTACAGTGAACTAGGTGCTTACTATAATTCTGCCAAAGCTTTGGGGTTTAGGAACAGTGGATGGAAATTTAGTTGAATTGAGTCTCCAAACTAGAACATACATCGCCTCGTTTCGCCGTCTGCATGATTTACAGCGATAAAAATGCGGTTTCGATTTCACCAGCGCTTGCTTCCCTCAGCTCTTCATTTGAAGGCATGTGATTCGCCAATGCAGGCTCAAAAATTCGAGCTCTCTTGGATAACATGGCGAAACAACTAGTGCTCCAGCCTCGCTGCCGTACGGTGGCCCCACAATGGGTCCAACTATATCCTTAATTTTAAGCTTTACTATAAATCTGTTATTTTAGAGCAAACAAAAGTTAGCGGTATGTTTGCGTTTTTAAACGTCTTAAGGAGACATCACTGAAGAGTGCCTGTGCCGTCCTGTGGTGTCGCATGGTCGTTACGGCCGCAGAAGAAAGCCAGAATTTCAAACGGGCGTTATTAAACTAAGACTGATTATTGCGCTGACATATAATCGGAATCAGCATGTCGAATCCGCATAGAAGCAGTAAAAAAAGTACAACATGGTAATTCCATATTTCTTCATTTCCACTTTAATTTACGGCTTCTTACATATGCCAAAAGCAGCTATGTTGATGAGGCACGCCCTGCAGTATGGGCCTCCAGATGTGATATGGCCACTTGGATTGCTTTAACGTGCATCTCAAACTAAGCACTTTTTTACATTATGCCCATAAGTGTGCCCCCGTGGCCCGAATTCGGTGACGATATAGTACCTTGAGCTTCGCAATCCAACACTTAGCCTACGGTCTACCACGGCGGGTCCAGTGGAGGGAACAATGGACTTTGAGCGGATGGAAGTAACTAAGCGGAGGCTAATGATTGATGGCTAAAATCAAGACGAGACTAAGTTTGACCATTCTCAAAGTCTTAAGTATTAGGACAGTCAATATTACGAGTCACCGCCATGTGCCATCAGCCACCGCTCACCAAAGGGTCCAGTCTTATCTATCTACGCTAGCACATAAAGAACTCCGCTTCTTAGGCTTCGGTTCAGCTTGGCATCTTGAGCAGACAGCATGCTTATATGTATGTGCAAGGGTCCATAATACAAATTACAACTTCACAGCGCCGCGATGACCTCTCGCTCCGCCCATGTGTCTTTGCGCTGTATTCGTGTAACTATGCACGAAAATGCCCTACTCGCTGTGTACACCTTAATGATGCATAGATTGCGGTCAGCGTGCCGTCGGCCATAGGCACCAGGTGTTACTCATCGCAGTTCGCTTCCTTCCGGCTTAGGTGTCCTTGTTCGCCTGAGACTGTATGCATGCGGCCTCAGCGACGTGTTCGCCACAGCCGCCGCGTCCAAGCTTCGTTCCGACAGGCGACTGCAAAAGCTCCAACTAGAAATCAACAGTTTCACAATCACCGGGATTCACCGCATGATCAGAGCCCTGAAGGTAATTTGTGTATTGTTGCTGTTGATGATGATCTTGATGTTATTGTTGCTTTTGTTACTGTTCTAGAATTGGCACAGTAGAATTATAGTACCAGAAACTGTTTGACCCTTGACACAGATTATCATTTCAGTACAGTCAAGTGTTGGGCTAGATTGTAAGTCATACTTGCGGAAGAGAGCGCTAAAAATTTTCGGGAGGGTATGTGTGGATAGGAAAGTTGCAAATGAGTGTCTTTCTTGCCCACACTACCTGTTGCGAAAATTTTTAGCGCTCTCTTCCGCAAGTAAGATTTTCATCTGTCTAGGTCGCTTTTACGTATATGTGATATGGGTTTGGGCCATGAGTATTGCGACATTAAGCGACCTATCATTTACTAAAGCATGCGCATGCTGAAGTTTATTTCCGCTTGAATGAATGGGATACATTTTGTGTTGGTGCGCGTGCTTTGGCGAGTAAATACTACATTTAAGGGCTCGTCTAGTGAACGATAGGTCGAGTTTTCTGAAATTTGTGCATACATGATGTGGTTAATAAGATAGAGGAAAAGAAAGAAATGAAAAGGCAGTCTGTCTGTCCGTCTGTCTAGCTGTTCAATGTTGTAAGAGCATTTATTGAACTCTGGCGCAACGGCCGACCGGTAGCTCGGTAAGCGCAATTGTTTGAGGTTGGTTCAGTGCAGTCGTGCGATGAACCACGCTGGCACTCCTTAAGAACAGCCTCAGGTACTTAGGAGAGCAAGACACGACCGCGATGACTGAGTAGCCCTTAGGGTGGCCCGTGACGTCAGATGAATCGATGAAGCAGGAAGGAGGCAAGGCCGCACGCTGTAGCTGCCGGAAACGCAGCACTGTCAGCATGTCGCGTGAGGTGTTCAACTGCTACAATTACTCAGGTCTTCCCGGCAGCTGTCATCGGAAGGGGCCCACGAGGACTGCAGAAATAAGCGTCTTTTCCTTAACTAAACCACGTTGAATAAGTAAATCATCGGAAATTTCGACTACTTGGAGTACTTAAGGTGCACTGACAACGCACAGTACACGGGCCTCGGGCATTTTCGTGTCCCTCGAAAATGCGACCACCGCAGCCGGGATCGAATTCGCGTTTTTGGGTGGCGATTGAGCACCATAGTGAATACACCGACGCGGCGGAAAGCTTCCTCGCTGCCGACTAAAAGGATTTGAAAGCAATTTTCCGCTTGATGGCTGTCGGCAGCTGTTCACAACATGTGTAGTGTGTGATACCACATTAGCAAAACTTTTGGTAAAGTTTTTCAACGCGTTTCCTTCGTTGTCATTCCAGAACTAGACACTTTGAGCGTCGAGCTTTTTGTTGCAGTAACAGAACAGGTACGTAAAGGCTGACTGTTAGCTGCATTTAACGTCCATGGCCTCGCAGAGGAACACGTCGCTGCAGGTGCTGGTCCTCAACATGACAGACGAGCACAAGGAGGAAGACGTCGCTTCCCTGTTCGACGTGATCCGTTCCGCCAACGCATTCTCCCGCCTCAGATTCCACTGGGTCCACCCTCGACCGTCGGACCTTTCGAACAGCCTGCTTGCAACAAAGACTACCTCTGTTTGTCTGAGCCTGGACAATCGCGGAGCCGAGTACGCGGGAGAATGCCTTGGCGTCGTCTCCATGAACCATAAACTTCACATGCTCTTGCTAGAATGCACAGCGCCACTAGGACAATCTGTGGTCCAGAAGCTGGTTGACACTTGCGCCAGCACCCGGTCCCTGAGGAAAGTATCGCTCATGTTTCTCCAGGGCCGCAGATTGGAGCTTGCATGATCGGGTCATGCATGCGTCAGCTAGAGACCTATTCCTTCGATGCACTGAAGTTGAAGTTGAAGTTTATTTCACTACATTTTTACATTTTTTACACATATTTATAATGTTACATGAAATGAAGATACAATGTGGTGCGGAATGTGGGGAAAAAGCTGCGATATAAACGCAGCTTGACTAGCCCCACATCCCAGCAATACATGGCAGTAAAAGTGACAGCATTTGTGAAGTCATCTGAAACAATTGAACAGAAACAGATATGTAGTTAAATTGGCACAATAAGAAATAACATTTCATACAAAAAGAAGGCATTCTGTGACAATTTCATACGGAATATTACATGTTCCTCGACCACTCGTAACACTCTCCTGGTAGTACATATGCTCATAACTTCGTATTTTTGACACCGGAGCTCTTTAAGCGTGCCCTCCGTCGTAGTCCGAGATCACAAATAACAGCTATCATCGCGAAAAAGTGTGCTTGCACTTCTATGAAATTCTGCGCCTTTACACGCGAAACTGTCTTGTGCTCATACCCTCTCCACAACCACATAAAGGCAGATGCGTCTCTTCAATTGGAGTGACGTAGCAAAGGGGTGGGAAAGGCAAACAACGGTTGAAAGGGAGGGAAAGAGAAGGGGAGAGGGTGAAGCGTAGCATTGGCCTGTACTGCAGCGAGGTGTGGGAAATGAAGGTGAGGTTGAATAGGACGTCACCTCCGAGGCAGTGGCGGCTAGGGTGAGGAATAAGGCTCCTATAATAGAGGAGCCAAAGGGGGAAGTTTGACGGGTGCTGAATGAGCGGCGTGCGCGAGTTCTTCACGAAACGCAAAGCCCATTTTGGTCCGCCGCTAGGGGTGCCGCTACGTTCGCAGGTGCTGCGGGGCCGGAGGTGCAGCGCTTGCGCTTGCGACGGCCCAGCGGATCCGACGCATCGCCGCCTTCGTTGTCGCAAACGCTAAATAAAGCGTATGTTTTGTACCTCTGCTTAAGGGTGATCGAGTCCGTACCGTTTTTGCAGAACTCTTCCGCATTCAAATGCTCAAGTGATGTGCCATGAAGCGAGGAGCGGGCCCGTAATATTATGCCGGCTGAGAAAGAGCCCACAGGCGGCACGCATGCGTCTTGAGAGCGGCCTTTATGATAGTTGTTGAGAAATGTCTACATCAAGCGTCTCTAAACCCTTTTCATAAACTGCAAGCTAGCTTTCCTGCAATGCAGCTTGCCCTACTAATTGCGGCATTGGCAATCCGGCAAACAACGTGTGCAAGCGCTATTTGCCTGCGATAGGGCACGTAAAATGTCGACGAAGCCCTTCTGATACAAACATCCCCAAAAAACGGGGCGCAGCATGGCAAACTTGAATTTTGACAGCATTTAAATAAAGGCAGCTGTCGCCATTAGTAGGGCAAGTTGCATTGCAGGGAAGCTAGCTCTACAGTTTATGAAAAGGGGTCTATAGGAAGTTGTTTACTATGCAGTTGTTACAATCGGTGGTACAACCCATTAATGAGCTTCCCGTAAATTCATGTTCTTCCAGCTAGTGGTTATCGCAATTGTACTTCCGACTAGGGGGTTGAAATCTTCGTTGACAAAGTAATTTTTTCTTTTTTTTATTCTCGCCTGCATAACGACTATAACTACAATGGCACTGGCTAAGGAAGATTGCCTCGCCGTAAAATTGACAGTCACAAAGACAACATTGAATGGTGCCGTTGCTGTTTCATATGGCGCCTTATAGAATTCGTTAGAGCCCCGCCATGGTGATCTAGTGGTTATGGCAGTCGGAGGCTGATCCGAAGGTCACAATATCAAATCGTGGTCCTGGCGGCTACATTTCGTTGGAGACGAAATGTTGAGGGCTGTGTACTGTGCGATGACGGGTGCGTGGGATGTACTGTGCGTGGTCGATATTTCCGATGCCCTCCTCTACGAGTGTCTGCTAATCATATCGTGGTTTCAGGACGCACAACTACTGAAATCAAGCAATCAATTCCGTAGACTGATTCTTCATTCTCCCCAACGACAACCATCGTTGCTACATGAGTCTACTAATTTTGTGGGACAGTCTCGGCGATCAGAGCAAGCTTATGAATGCCGGGGAAATGCCTAGTGCAGAGTGCCCTGTCGATGTCTAGTTTTGCAGCGCGTTGTACCAACGCTTCTGCCGTACATGAGTAAGGAAGCGTAAAGGTGTGATTCGTTTGAAAGAAGACAACACAGTGTTGAATATATCGCTACCGCATGAGCAAGGCAAGGAGGGCTACGACGATGTTAAGTGCATCGTGAGCAAAATGAGGCCATCATCATTTGACTAACAACCTTGCCCTCTGAAGTGCACCATTCGCTCTTGAACCGTAACAGTACAAAGGGCGAAGATCATTCCTCTGACAATGCAGGTCGATGAATTCATGATGATTATGATTATGGCTGTGGTTGGCTTAAGGAAGAGAGAGTGAGAATAAACTTTTATTCGAAAATTTACAGAACTCCGTGATTGGGAAGGGCCCTCAGTTCAGGTATCCATTACGTTGCGTGGCCCTCCGAGCCAGCTGGACCAGCTGGTGCTGTTCCTGACGGAGTGAGCTGAGCAGTGCAGACTCCGAAGAGGAAGGGGTGGGGTTGGGGATGGGAGGAACGCCCCGTGGGGCAGAAGTGGGAGTACGAGGGGTAGAGCGCTGGATGAAAAATATTTAGCATGTAGAGGCAAGGAAATGAATTTGTCTCCAGTTGCCGCCAAGCGACAGCACCTTCTCTGTTAGGCGAAGGATGAGGAGGAGTATATGCGTAAAGGTTCTGACGGTAGTACCGCAGCATGGCGTTGTAGTTAAGTGGTGCTGTCAGTGCGGAGTCTGGGTTCGACAGCTCTTCCTATGGTGCCTAGCCGGTCAGATCTCCGACAACCGCATGAACGCGTTCATTACCATAGAGAGAGGCGTGTCCAGGTGTCCAGATGATACGCACCGGGCGTAATGCGGACGGCGAGACAGAAGAAAGGACGGTGTGTGTCGGTGCAGCCACAAGTCCTTGAGTGAAGGCACGGCAAGCAGCTTGCGAGTCTGTCGCTATAGTGACAGGAGCGTCATGCAACAACGTGGCGAGGAGAATGGCCAGAGCGAGAGCTCCGTCCTGTGCCACAGCACTGTCAGTAGTGCGCAGTGTGGCAGACGCCACAAGGGCGTCGGTGTCGTCTAGCACGGCTAAACACATGGCGGGCTTCTCTGGGTGGCGTGCCGCATCAATATGTGTCTTCGGTGCCTTCCACATAGACACGTGTCATAGCCTGAACTCATTGCCTTCCCTTGCAATTCACTCTGTCACCCTTTGTGACAGTGCCTTATCTGGCTTTCTCACTGCATTACCTCAACAGGGCAGACCCTTGAAGGGATCCCTAAAAACATTTTGAACATTGTCGCTGATGAG
This sequence comes from Hyalomma asiaticum, assembly GCA_013339685.2. Classification (NCBI taxonomy): domain Eukaryota; kingdom Metazoa; phylum Arthropoda; class Arachnida; order Ixodida; family Ixodidae; genus Hyalomma; species Hyalomma asiaticum. The sequence continues at coordinate 67,839,090 of CM023489.1, forward strand.
AATTGGAGTCATCTCTGAACATGGCAACCAGATATTACTGCACTGCCCGCAGCACGGAATTGGTAGTTGAGTTTCAAAATACGCTTGGAAAGTACCCTCTCTCCTTTTAAAATACATAACGTCACTATGTCGGTAGGGAGAACGTTGATAACTTCACAACTATCATCGCCTGATTTGGCCACGCAGTCAACGTTGACGCCGCGTGGCGGCGCCACTTGCACGCTGGGTCCCCCGCGGTATGCGTGCCGCCTTTGCAAATGCGCGCTGGCGTAGCTTCGTGCCGTGTTTTTCATGCATGTCTGTGTAGCTTCTGGTGCCGTCCTCGCGGTGGAAAGTGAACACGCCAGGGCGGTGGGACACCCCTAAAACAGAATGCTTCGTCGAGAGTCCGACGACAGCTCGTCTGGTTAGGTAGAATGTTGCACGGTCACAGATCAGGTAAAAAAACGCACAGTTCGACGTTTCGGAACCTGTACATGTTGCTTGTTCACAATATTAACAATAACGTCCTGCCATAACTAGATACCGAGTGTAAACAATCTATTCGAGTGCCTTTTTTCTTATTCGAATTTCTTTTTCTTGGAATGATTCCTCATTTCGAACAGGGAACCAGTACAAGTTCCGAAACGTGAAAGTGTGTTTTAACTTTTACTTGGTCAGTGACCATGACTTTCAGTGTGTGCAGACTTAACGCTGTTTTTCCTCTTATTCCTAGAGCATTTGAAAACCTTTTGCTATGGCAAGCGATTCGTGGTGCAATGAGCATCTTAAGTGATGTGGTTCTTCAATTAATGGGAAAAACGCTAGAGAGCACCTCTAAGGAAATTTGCCGCCCCCCCCCCCTTTTCTTTTTTTCGTCGTGCAGGCATTTGATGCTGAACCTCAAGTTGCACGATGCCGACGTGGTGAAGCTGTTCCGAGCGCTCGAAAGCAACCGCACCATCTCTGTTCTTGACTTGCGTTCCATCACCTTCTGGAAGAGAACTGCCAAGGCGCTGGGACAGCTGGTCGAGCGAAACCACAAGTTGGTCTTTGTCACTGTCACTGTCGACGACAAGGACGCTGACGTCGATTGCACGGTTCAGATTCGTTACATCTGCCGTGAATTGAAGGAAGCCCTTGTTGGCAACCGCTTCATGATGGGTGTAGCCGCGGTCATACAACGTTCCAAGCTACACAACCTCCCCGACATCAAGAATGTCCTCGGGCGTAACGCGGTGAGCATGCCATTTTAAGTGCTTTTCGAATTGCTTTAGAGGCGAGTCCCTGCCATCAGTGAATTGCGATACTTTAACAGCAAATTAAGTGCATATATCGCCAGCGATGTCACAAATGTTCTCCCCCGTAAGACACGAAAGAAATTAGCCGATTGAAGTTAGAGGTGGCAAATGATCAATACAAATTAAACCGCTAGAATGACGACAACCTGAAAAAAAAGGGTCCGCACTTTTGCATGAAAAGTCATGGCAGCCTTGTTTAAAATACAGTGCAACAGCTCATGTATCTCGCAGCAACAATAACATCCGACCATATGACCATCGCGTGCTAATGTCTTTTCAAGTGCACTTGAAAATGTTCTTTCCTGGAACGGCAGAGAGGCTGGCACGAAATAACGTCAAAATTTTGGGCACACATCTTCTGATTACACCTGTTCTAGGCAATGATAACACCGCATGGTCTCCGCACACTGAAACTGAGGTATAAATGAGGAAGTCGGAAGCATTCAGGAAAAGCCAATTAGGTTTATTCGTAAGAAGATACCGTTGCAGCGTTTCACGTGCCTGTGTACTAACACAGTCAACGCTTCGCGAGCTCGCATAAAATCGCTTCGACACATCACATATTTAAGGAAGACTCAAAATAGGCGCTTGATTGTGCGTCGCCTTTCTTAAAAAATAGCTTAGCCAGTTATAATCATCCATGCACATTACAGGAGTTATTTTGTAATAATGATACTTCCGGGTTATTTCTTTTCGCGTGTTGATCACGAGCTGAGTGGCCTGGGTGCCCCAATAACTAGCATTATATCACACTCTAATATTGTTGAGCTGTAAAAAATGGATGAAGTAGTAGGAAAACATGTTCTTATATTTGGTTGAACTTCCATCCACAAAAGCCTAGCAAGATTTTAGTGCCCAACGTTTTATAAGAACTTCAAAATTTGCGCAGCTATGTGAACATCATGAAGTTCACTATTTATCCTAATTGGCTTATTTCTTACCATTTCGCTGTGTTTTTACCTAGAAAGACCTAGTGAGCAAAGCATGTATATTTTCTGCGATGGCACGTCCACCGGCCGATGTACCAACATAGACTGGTAGCATTTGAAATAAACGACGACTCCCATATAAAGACTGCATGTGTGGTCGCCCACTAGTGACGTCCTAGAAACGCGACTTACAATAGAGGATGCGAGCGACGTTTCATGTGCGTCAAACATTGCAGTGATGATGATGAAAAACTTTTATTATAGAGGAGAGAGGTACGGGGCCAAAGCATGACCCCGCTACATGGCCGGCGTCCCTAGTCCGGGACACCACATGACGAGGCCCCGTCTCGTGCCCGTCGCACCAGAGCCCGTTGGGACTCTAGCGATGAGCAGTTGAGGAGGGCAGTCTCCCAAGCCTCTCGGGAAGGGGTAGGGGAAGGGGGTAGGTGGGGATTTTTCGTACATGCCCACACCATGTGGAAGATATCGCAGGTCTCCCCACAGTGTGGGCACCGCCCATCTGTGTTCGCATCGAAATGTTTTAAGATTGCAGGACAGAGTAGAGTACCTGTCTGCAGGCGCCTTAGAGCTCGCTCATCCGCCTTACTCAGCCCCTTTGCAGGAGCCGAGAATAGGCGGTGAGTGTCGCGATAATAGGTAAGAATTTCTTTGAACCGCAGCAGCGGTGTATTGGCCTCCGAGTCATAAGAGCCATGCAGGGTGAGGAGCCCGGTGGGTAAGCGCTCGGGCGGCCGCGTGATCGGTCTCATTACCTGGTAAGCCCTGATGTCCAGGAGCCCATACGATACGTTTCGGGGCTGGATCAGCGAGAACCCCTTTTTAAAATTTGGCTGGCTAAGCGGAATATCTCCCCTGCCAAGGAATCTCCCCTGCCAAGTGCCAAGTAAATTTCGAATGCGTTGTTTACGAACTTCACATAAAAAATTGGCCGCGTATCTCCGTGCTTCGCTGCAAATGCCGTCGAAAGACGATAGCCTTCTACCGGCCGTACTACATGAGTCCCGTTTCGCGTGTTTCTATTCCCCCCGAGGAGTTGCGCAAGCGAGAGGGAAAACGAAGAGACGCGAGGAGAGAAAGGGACCGGCCGGAGTGGCGGGCGGCCGTTCCCTGCCTTCCGTTCGGCACGAGCGCGAGATAAGGGCGCCATCTGGCCATGGTTACAGGAAACGCAAGAAGCTTGCCTAGTACAGGAAACGTCCCCTTTTGCGCATCCTAACAAGCACTAGAGTCTTTAGAATTACGCATTTATGTATTTTCTACTAAAGGAACACACCGTCCAATACATACGTATTGATGTTGCGCCTCAGATATGCGTAATATTTGCTTTTTGGCCGACTGTGTTCAGAAGTATGAAGGTAGGCACCAGTTCAAGCTGGGTGGTCGTTGAGGAAGGGGTTCACCTTTCGCAGCAGGACACACACACACACACACACACAGACACACAGACCGAAATTTCTGCGTTGAAGTCAAGGAGGATAAAAAAAATGCTGGAGTGGCAACGCCTGCTGAACCTTACCGCAATGGGTGAAGCCGGCGTTGGCCTCTGGTTCAGCCGTAAAAGCTTGCTAATGTGTCCAGAAACCAGTATCAGTTCTAGCGTTCTTGATCTGCTAATGTATTTTATAGAGTACTTGTAATATAAAAGCGTGTTGTTTTGGATTAAAAAAATACCATTGACCGACCATCAATGTGACGATTAGGCACACAAATTTTTGCGACTTTCAAGTTTCACCCAAAAACGCGTACTAGCACAAAAAGGCACATCAAGCATTGCCTGTCTAGCAAAGATGGCCACTTTAAAGGTACTAAGCAGCGTGAGGAAAGCGCATTTTCTTTTGTGCTATCTGGATGCTGTTAATCGATGCCTCTGGTAAGATGGCGGCCGCCGGCTTCATATTTAGGAAAATATCTCCCCTCCAGCATTTTTTTTTATCCTCCTTGGTTGAAGTATCCCAAGAAAGACTATCGTCTTTAAAATTGGCCGCGTATCTCCGTGCTTCGCTGCAAATGCCGCCGAAAGACGATAGCCTTCTACCGGCCGTACTACATGAGTCCCGTTTCGCGTGTTTCTATTCCCCCCGAGGAGTTGCGCAAGGGAGAGGGAAAACGAAGAGACGCGAGGAGAGAAAGGGACCGGTCGGAGTGGCGGGCGGCCGTTCCCTGCCTTCCTTTCGGCACGAGCGCGAGATAAGGGCGCCATCTGGCCATGGTTACGGAAAACGCAAGAAGCTTGCCTAGAACAGGAAACGTCCGCTTTTGCGCATCCTAACAAGCACTAGGGTCTTTAGAATTACGCATCTATGTATTTTCTACTAAAGGAACACACCGTCCAATATATACGTATTGATGTTGCGCCTCAGGTATGCCTAATATTTGCTTTTTGGCCGACTGTGTTGAGAAGTATGAAGGTAGCCACCAGTTCAAGCTGGGTGGTCGTTGAGGAAGGGGTTCACCTTTCGCAGCAGGACAGACACACAAACCAACATGCAGACAGACAGACAGACCAAAATTTCTGCGTTGAAGTATCCCAAGAAAGACTATCGTCTTTAAAAAAAGACACAAAACACGCGGCGCCTAAGACAAAGATGCAAACTCCTCTATAGAAATGTCGGCCATCCGCTACGAGCTACTTTATATCTGCGCTTACATCATCTATGGAACACTGTCTATCTGTTAACTTCAATCTTTGGCTAAGTAACCTGAGACATATGTTTACAGCTATCTAGTGTGAGAGGGCTGTAGTTGTGGGCCCCAAGACGAGAATACATTTTTTCTTCCGTGGTCGGCGTCCTCTCCTTTTTGTCGAACGCCATCTTCGCTTCCAGACAGCGCCGTGCTCTTGCGGGCATATGATCATGAAGCAATGTGATGGGAATGCGCGCAGGTTTTTTATTTTTTCTAATAGTGGCTGCGACCCGGCAGACGCTGTCAGCGGCGGCTTGCTGGAGCAGTCAGTCTCACGCAACGAATATTAGTGGCTCGTTTAAGCAGCTAAGTATTGCTTGACGGAGAGGGGAACGTACAGCAAGAACGTGATATCTGTGAGGCGTAGGTATCTTCCCGTCTAATTTAGCCTAAATGAGGCACTTTTCTAGTCTAGCATTTTAGCAGCCGTGAAGTCTCGCCAGTTTAAATGGTGTCTATAAAGGAACCCGAGGCCGAGCCGAAAGCTGCACCCCGAACCACAACAGAACCCAAACCGGTAGTTTAGGAACGATCCTAAACAGGAACAGAACCTGCACTGAAAAAAATACCGGTTATTCGTTCATATGGAAACGATGGAGATATCAAGAGTGCAGCAGTTTGCCGCGTGTCATTGCTTGGATCGGTTTCAACGTGTCTTTCTGCTGTCCTTCACTTGTTTATTTGGCTCATTTTGTCGTGCACGGGTATATTTTAGGGGCGAAGCTCCTCTTAGTCTAACATTGTCACGCGTCAGACGTAACCCGCCGCTCGCCCTCGGCGTTCGCCTCGGCGCGTGCCTCTGCTGTCTTGTGAGAGAGAGACAGAGAGAGAGCGAAAGGCGCGCGTTGGCTATGGCAACGCTCTTTCTTAGAGGAACGCTCGTCCGCCGCGGTGGTGTAGTGGTTACGGTACCAAGGAGGTTTAAAGAAAATGCGGTACTCGGCTGCCACCCAAAATACGCGGGTTCGATCCCGGCCGCGGCGGTCGCATTTTCGATGGAGGCGAAAATGCCAGAGGCCCGTGTACTGTGCGTTGTCAGTGCACGTTAAAGAACCCCAGGTGGTCTAAATTTCCGGAGCCCTCCACTACGGTCTTTCTCTCCTCTCTATCTCTGTCACTCCCTGTCACCCACCCCCACGGACGCTTAGCCGTGCTCCCTACATGGGCTGCAGAAATTAGCGTGCTTTCCTAACAGAACCACAATCATCATCATCAACGCTGTACCAGCTCGCAAAGAAGGAGAACGCGGTCTCACCCGCGAGAGACAACGTTGGCGCAGGCAGCGTCTCCTAGCGAGTTTCTTGACTGAGAAATGCCGACTGCTCGCGTTGGAGAAGCGTTCACCGGCAACCCATATATATATATATATATATATATATATATATATATATATATATATATATATATATATATATATATATATATATATAAAAGAATTGACGATGCGCCTCTTAGAGAACGACGGTTCCCGACGAAAAGGTCGGGCTCCGACCGAAACGTTGACTTACTAAACCGTCGTTCTCTAAGAGGCGCATCGTAAATTCTGTTATAAACTAGCGGCAACCCAAGCTATTTTTGCATATACAGTCCTATATATATATATATATATAGGCGCTCGATCTTGACTTGCAATGAAGTGCCGGTGGGAGATTTCACTTGTGCATAGTTGAACCATGAGGATTCGTAGCGTGCGCGTTAACTAAATTAATCCGGAACTCGGCACGATCTACGATGAACATCCCGAGCTTCGCCCACTCATCATCATTCACTCCGTGGATATGCTGTAATTTTTTTCTACGATATCGCCTGGGAAAGTTGAAGAAATTCAGGATGCTCAAGCGGAGCAGGAAATTCGCATTGTTTTCAGATGTAACATCTGCGTATACGTAACACACAAAAAAAGCTTTGTTTCCAAAAGGCGTTACGAAGCTGTTCATGCGATTTCAGTTTATCCAGCGCTGAACGATGCATCTTATCCGACTTCGGAAGTCTGGTTCTTCTAACATGCGTGTAAATTCCCGCTGTTTAAACCATTTATATTTTTGCATAATGATTAATAAAAGGCAACAGAGCAAGACACGATCGTGGACGCGTACTCAGTGATGTACGCGTCTACGATCCGCGTGAGCTTGCTATGTAATGCAGTGGTAATAACATGGCCGTCCCTGATTTTGCTGCTGTGTTCTCACGGATATTTACGCAAAAACATCAGTTCTGCTTCCGATGTACGAACGGACCTTTCGCCTTCTGAGGGAACTTAGTATGCATTCGGCGCAACATATCAGAAAAAAGAAACAAAGAAAAGAAATTGGGAAAATAAAATACAGAAGTTCTAGGACCGCGTCTTGAATGCTTCAAACACCGAATAGCTCCTTGACATTGGTTGGCAGCCTTTGCTTTCGTATGGCGTCAGGGTTGCCTGAAATCTTCCCTTGCAAATGAATTGTACTGCTGTGCCAATGGTGATTTTTGATGCCGAATCGGAGTGTGGCAGAAGCGAACGGAACCGAATACCGAGTACTATTTTTCTTCGAATAATTCTCGTATATTCAACAGCTCTTCATACAATAAATGTGTATCAACGTTTACGCTCACATATTCGCAACTGCACCATCGAAGGCACAAACACAGGATCTGGTGGAACTAAGCAGACGCACTTTATCTACTGAACTGTTCAGGAAACGCAAACGATCGCTTTATAGTCGCTAAAGTCACGTTCCACTTGAGACGTAGCATGCTTCGCTACGCATCTCTGTTTGCTGTCCCTCATATATATTCCCTTCAAAAACCCAATATGGCACATATCCAATAACATCGTATGAATCATATGAGAATCGTATGGATCATGTGTTGTTTGTACGGGGTTATTGGACATGTGGTATGTGTGGCATATTAGAATGTCAGAGGGAATAAAACTTATGGCACTTACGCTCCTGGCTCGAATATTCGTAATTTGCTATAAATTGTGGCAATTTCATTAAAAGGTGGTCGAATAGCACACTATTAGATACGATATTTGAAATTTTCGAACTTTCGCCGTTTCCCACAAACAGTACTGGCGCGACGTGTTTCTCGTGAATTTGGGGCATGGTGAAATAGTAGCTCTCCACACAGAGCAGTGTTGCCCGGTTCGTTTCACATTAGTGTTTAAGTCAATCTCGATGTTCAGCATGTTCAAGATGAGGTGTACTGCACCGAACAGGTTCGTCAGCGGGTTCAATATTAAGGAGATGTTTATATTTTTTTTCGGAACAGGCTCTGAAATAAAACGCGTTGAACCCAAACCAAACCCGCATTTTTCTTTCTTTCGTTGGACAGTCGAATGCTAATAAAACGATCTTAATGAAATGTTGGTTGCAATCCTACAGCCCTCTACCTGGGAGGGAAATGGCGACACCAATCCAGGTTTTTACAGCATGTCCTCTATGGGTCCTCAAACTTTTTAAATTTAAAAGGTTTATAAATTATGGTCAGCAATGACAAAAAGGAAATTTGGTTGCGTATCTGCGTGCTTCGCTGCGAATGTCGTGGAAAGACGATAGTCTTGCCGGCCATACTACGCCGCGTGACATATGGACGCCAACTGGCAGCGCCGTAGGGAAACATGAGTTTGTGCAGAATCTCTAGGTACCAGCCAGGTGGCAACACCAGATCGTCGCCAGAGGCCTTTTTCCTGCATACCATCGCATATTTAGCGCAGCCCAACAAACACTAGAGGCTTCAGAATTACGTATCTATGTATTTTCCAGTAACGGAACACACCACCTGATGCTTACGTATTGATGTGGCGCGTCGGCTATGTGTAATATTTCCTTTTTGGTCGACAATGTTCACAATGTGAGTGCCGTACCTAGGATGTGCAGCACTGCATTGACACCGGTTCGCATCCACCGTTGCGTCAACGACCATACCGGGTCTCCGGAGAAGAACGCCGAGTCATTGGAGATCAAGTCGAGGGTATGCTCCGTTGTAGCGTTATTCAGCCGTCGCGGAATCCCTGGGCATCTCCCGATGTGCTTGTTCGCAAGAATAGGTCTATTCGGTTTTGCGTTGATTATCGCCGGTGAAAGAAGGAGGCACGCAAGGATGTCCACCCATTGCCGCTCATCGACGATGCTCTTGCCAGTCTTCAAGGGGAAGAATTCTTCACGTGCCTGGACCTGCGTTCGGGGCACTGGCAAGTCCCGATGGCTGAGGCCGACCGCCAGAAAACGGCATTCGTTACGTCGGACGGCTTATATGAATTTAACGTGATGCCTTTTGGCCTATGTAATGGCCCCGCCACGTTTGAACGACTCATGGACAACACGTTGCATGGTCTCAAGTGGTCGGTGTGTTTATGCTATCTCGCCGATGTAGTGCTTTTGTCACCTGACTTTCCGGCCCGCCTGCTTCGCTTCGGGCGTGCTTTGACGTGCCTAACGAACGCCGGCCTGCAGCTAAATCTGCAGCTAAATCGCGCGGCAGCTGAAGATCTTAGGCCACATTATGTCCAAGCGTGGCGTTCTACCGGACCCTGCAAGACTTCGAGCGGTCGCAGAGTTTCCTAAACATAAGACCATAAAACAACTTCGTAGCTTTGTGGGCTTGTGCTCCTGCTTCTGGCGTTTCGTTCGCAACTTCGTGTCGTATATGTCGCCATTGACTCGGCTGTTGCGCGGTGACAGAGACCCCTGCTCCTGATCACCGCTTGCGACGCTGCGTTCGGTACGCTGCGTCTTATTTTTTACCTTTCCACCCATTCTTCGCCATTTCCACCCGACAGCGGCACCTGAAGTACACACAGACGCCAGTGGGGGAGGTCTCGGCACCGTCCTCGCTCAACGAAAGCCCGGCTATTCCGAATACGTCGTCACTTATGCTGCTCGCACGCTGACTAATGCAGAGGCCAATTACAGAGTGACCGAAAAAAGAGCGCTTGGTTTTAGTTTGGGCACTTGGCAAGTTCCGTCCGTACCTTTGCGGACGTCCATCGACTTAGTGAGAGACCATCACGCGCTGTGTAGCCTCGCCTCTTTGAAAGATCCCGCTGGCCGCCTAGCACAATGGGAACTCCGAATCCAGGAGTACGATATTCGCGTCCTATACCGTAGCAGACGCAAGCACTCTGACGCAGATGCCCTTTCTCATTCGCCGCTACAGTCATCCTCAGCCTGCGGTATCTCCCGTGCCCTTTTCCGTCTCATTTCTTGACCTGGACTCCTTTGCCGCCGCCCAACGCTGTGATCATTGGATCGCTTTACTTTTACACTATCTCTCCAGACCATCGAACACCCCTGCATCCCGCTCCTCCCGACAAGCCATTCGTGACCAGCTGCTCCACCGACGCAACTACACTACTGACGGCTGTCGATGGCTTCTCGTCATTCCACTCAACCTGCGATCACAAATCTGCGCCTGCTCTCACGCCGATCCACGGTGTGGTCATGCCGGAGTCTTTAAGACTTATGAGCGCATTCGTCACCGCTACTACAGGCGTGGCATGCACACTTTAATATGAAAGTCTGTTCGCTCGCGTGTTGCGTGCTAGCGTCGCAAATCGCTGCCTTTACGCGCGTCTGGTGCCCTGCAGCCGCTCCCGTGCCCTGCCAAACCCTTCCATCACGTCGGCATCAACTTGTACGGCACACTTCCGGTGACGCCAGATGAAAATCGGTGGATCATTGTCGCTGTGGACCACTTGAAACGCTACGCAGAAACTGCTGCTTTGCCAGGTGCTACAGCGGGGTACGTGGCCTCTATCTTCCTGCATCTATTCGTCCTCCGACACGGCGCACCTCGAGAACTCCTTAGTGATCGAGGTCGGACATTCTTGTCCGAAGTCTTCAGAGCTCTGCTTTCGGAACGCCACTTTATTCATCGGACGAGCACAAGTTACCGCCCTCGGAATAACGGGCTCACCGAACGCTTCAACCGCACTCACGGCGATATGCTCACGATGCACGTGGCATCTGATCATGGTGACTGGGACCACGTTCTTCCATTCGTGACGTTCGCGTACAACACTGCAACACTAGCCACTACGGGATTTTCCCCTTTCTTCCTTTGTATGGACGTGAGCCCTCTCATACCTCCCATATCGCCCTGACGCCTCCGAGTGCGAACCTGTGTCCGAAGTCGCCCACCAAGCCGAAGAATGCCGCCAGCTTGCCCGCACTTTTGTGGCACAAGAACAACGCCAGAAAGAACACCACGCCGACTCCCTTCCAAACACCACCTATGTCCCAGGCTCTCTCGTGTGGCTTTCTGTGCCTTTTCAAACGCCGGGACTTTCTTCTTAGCTCGTCCCAAAATACGAAGGGCCTTATCGCGTCTTGGAGCAAACGTCACTAGTCAATTTCCTCATCGAGCCACTCTCACCGCCTACCGACATGCGTGTACGAGACGTTGTCCACGTGTCTCGTCTCAAGCCCTATTAGGAACCTCTGCCTCCAGACTCCTACGCTAGAAATGTGAACACGACATTTTTAAACCTGATGAACCTAGAAATTGCTTAATTTATTTCACTTGCCCAACACCGCTAAATCTCGTGGCTTTTTCTTGATGTTATATATTGGTCATCATCAGCTGCATAGGTGAAGGGTGTTATCCAATGTTCGAGGTATACTATGAAATGTATCCTTATTAGACGTCAGTTGAGTCTCCGCTTGCCGCTTATTTTGTGTTCTGCGTCCATTCTTTACCTGTTTGCGTATAAATGCGTCGCAATAGCACGGAAACGTCAGTCGAGATGTCTCTTCAAGCAAAGCTTGCTGTGTCTGGTGATTCTAGTTCGATTGATAGGAGGACGCTAATTTCCGCAGCCCATGTCGGGAGCACGGCTCAGCGTCTGTGGAGGTAGGGGAAAGGGAGTGAAAGTGACAGAAGGGAGACGAATGCCGTAGCGGAGCTCTCCGAAAATTTTTTGCCGCGGCGGTCGCATTTCGATGGAGGCGAAAATGCCAGGGGCCCGTGTACTGTGCGTTGTCAGTGCACGTTAAAGAACCCCAGGTGGTCTAAATTTCCGGAGCCCTCCACTACGGCCATTCTCTCTATCTCTTTCACTCCCTTTCCCCCACCCCCACGGACGCTTAGCCGTGCTCCCTACATGGGCTGCAGAAATTAGCGTCCTTCCTAACGGAACCACAATCAATCAATCGGAAATTTTGACCACCCGGCATCCGTTTTGCGTGGACTGACATTGTGTTGTGGCGTGCGTTGTCACGCAAAAACTGCGTGTTCCCGAAGAAGCGCAGTGCGCGGAACGCGAACACCAGCGCCGCCTCACGTTCTGTTCTGTAAACCGGTGTTGTCACCTTAAGTGGCGGGCGCTCCGTCAAATTGTTGTTCGTAGTTTTGTATTGTCCGTGTACGCTTCCTCCTTACACAGAATAACTTCATATCCGCCCCCACATAGCGACACTCAAGACCATGTCGCATTGACGTGTTTCGCAGTTAAATGTACATGCCTCCTCCTCAATTGCAGATGCTCATAAACCGAGCGATCCGGTTCGTCATGGGCTCCATGGAGAAAGAGGATGCCTTGGCCTTCGACATTTTGCAACACAGCGAATCGCTGAATATAAAGCTGAAGCGTAAATGGAAAATCCCCCGCAAGAGAGCGCTCGTGATGATTTCCGAGGCACGAGAGAAGCTCAGCTTCAACTACTTCGCCCTCGCGGGTGTTGTCAAAGCCAAGGTTGTCTGCCACCGAGATATCAAGGGCAAGAAGAAGAAGCAGAGGAAGCATACTTTGTTGGACGATATGAGCAGGGACTTGCAGGCGCGCATCTGCTCCTACCTGAGCTTGACGGACGTCGTGGACATATGAAAGGCATGGTTCCTCATTTCGCACCGCAATCATTCCACGTAACGACAATGGCGCCACTGCTCGTCGGCCCTCACGCAATGTTCGTGCATGTAGGAGTACCAAAGAAGCAAGCGTGAATGATGATTCCAATGATGGGTTTTAATTTTCTCATTTAAGTAACCTGTATTCGCAAGTCGTCGCATGTTCTCAGTCAATTTAGTCACACCATTCTGCGCATCAGCAGAAACAGCTTTCCATATTTCACGCACTTCACATTCTGATACAGCGTTTCATTTCATTAATGCTCACCTATTTCTCTCAGCACCCTAACAGGCGCATTTATCTTGGCTGCATATTATTAAAAATGAAATGCTCCCGATGTGTTTGCAGCTACCCATATATGGCATTAGTACACCACACACGTTATTGAACTATTTTTTTCAACAAAGCTGTTGCGCTGACATAGCGCGTATCAAGAATTTCATTTACGGTGACTTCAATATTATGTTTTATTTAGCTTTCCAATCTGATTTACTCTTTAAATGTTTTAAATGTTCCTTTAAACGTTTAAAGTCGACCTCACAAAATTGATATGTTAGCTTGTAGGCCGTGCCACAGCTGCCAAAGTGCTTCTCAAGTCTGAGATATTGGCCCGTATATCATACCCTAATTTGTTTTACCATGATTGACACTGCTAGCAACAATGTTTTGTGCTGCGTCGGTTAAGTGTACTTCCCTCTTTCATTGCATACATATTCTTGAATGTTGTATTCTTTCAATGCAAGCACTTGTGCTACTCAATAATACTATGTGTTTTTATGAAAAGTAAAACGACTTCAAAGAAATGTTTCTCTGCATGGTTCCTTTCATTTTTTTTTCTTCAAATCGCCCGGTTGTCGACCTCCTGAAAGGGGCAGACGATTGTGTACCAGTAGCGAAAGTCACGTTTTACCCCTTTATTTCATCTCTCACAGGATTGAGCACCCGATGTAGTTAAGAGATCGCCTTTACACAGCTGGCATCTTCCAGCACTCGTTCTTTCCAGAAACACATTAACCCAGTGGAAGCAGCTGGCGCGGGGAATTCGTGATTTTCGTACTTAAACACCTTTCAGAGCATTGCTGTCGGGGTGTATAGCGGCGTGCACTCTTTTGCTTTTATTGTTGCGTTCATTTGCTTTCGTAAATTCATTTGTCCGAAGGCATGTAGCCAGGTGTATTCCCCTCTGCTGTAATGTCCCGGGCGCTGCAGCTTTCAAATGAACAAGCCTTGAAATAAACAAAACTAGTTGCGCGTGTGTTACATCTGAGTGAACCGTGGAGCAGCAATGTCAAGTTTACTATCGCTGTGATGTATCAGTCGGCACAGGGCAAATGTCGGTCGAGGCCAAGTGCGGGCCCACTTTCCCTTTTCTGTAATCTGGGAACTTTCTTTCTTTCGTTCAAACACTGGACTGTGCGAGGAAAGTACTCCTCACGAAAACGAAAGAACATAGCATTCGACGAGCCAGGTGCCAAGCGGGCTACCCGGGTTGAACCGATGCGAAGCGTTCTGACAGCTCGCACGCCTGCAGACGTCGGCGACCTGCGCTGCTGTAGCAGCGCAGGTCGCCCACGAACCGGTACGGGCCACACCGGTCTTAGGGTGCAGTCATGCACGTTGTACACATGGCTGCGCCATAAGACCGCTGTGACCCGTACCTACTCCCAAACCATTCCTTGCTAGGATCTAATCCGGGCCGATGCACCTTCGTACCGTTCCTGAGCTTTTGAGCCGCCGCCACCACCAATCCACTTCTTCGGCGATTGCTGCCACTGATTCCTACAAGTCCCCAAATCGTCGACCGGTACTGCCGACGTCGACTGGGAAGTGAACGTGTACATGCACGGGAACTCGCAAGTTAAGGACTGCGCGTGCCTAGGACAGTCCTAACGCATAGAATGAGGACCTCCCTACTCGTACAGACATTTGTACAGTGTATTCGAAGAGTGTTAGTCCAATAGGTGCGTTTCCCGGCCTTACCATCTAAGCCTTCATAGCTCACCACCCCGCCACGGTGGTCTGCTGTCTATGGTACTCGGCTGCTGATCCGAAGGTTGTCGTATCGAGTCCCAGCCGCGGCGGCTCCATTTCGATGGAGGCGAAATGTTAAGGCCCGTGTGCTGTGCAAGGTAATGTGCACGTTAAAGAACCCCAGGTGGTCGAAATTCCCGGAGACCTCGACTACGGCGTCTCTAATAATCAGAGCTGGCTTTGGGACGTTATACCCCACAAATGAATCAATCAAATCAATCCATAGCTCACCGCACGTCCACAAACGTGGCGGTCCGGAGTCTTTTTGTAAAGTTGTGGCGTCCGCGATAGCGGGAAGGTCTCGCTAGCCCGTCTTAAGAGTCTCGCTACGTTTATTCGCGTTGGCTTGAAATGAATGCCAAGAAACTGATAGGCTTTGGTGAACATTTGCGACTGACAGGAAAGGCCGTTGAACAGTGGATAGAGAGGGCGTGGGATAGAGAAAGTAAGAGATGCTAGAGCTCGAAACTGCAAAGTATAAACATGAAAGACATACTTGCGGAATAGAGCGTTGAAAATTTTGGAAGGAAAAGTGTGGACAGGAAAGACTCTCACTTGCAACTAAGTTTATTCATACGAAGTTTATAAGTTTATTCCTTCCAAAATTTTCCAAAAGTAAGTTTATTCATACGAAGTTAAATTTATTCCTTCCAAAATTTTCAACGCTCTATTCCGCAAGTATGACTATTTACCAACTAGCCCAACACTTCACTGTACTGAAACATGAAACAGGTGGAGCAACAGGCAGGAGAGTGCAGGCTCCTTGAACTAAGGCTACTCGCGCAGTGATCGCAAATACCTACTGAAGTAGTCATCGCCGGACCAAGTGATCGCGATGAGAGCAGGCAAGGGTTTCGAACTCCACACAAGCTCATCGCAGCATTCAAAGAAGCACGGGACGAGCTCTACGCATACACTCACATACGAGTGAGTAGCCACTCACTAAGGGTAGCCTCGTGACCGGTGTGCCGTTTTTCTTAGTTGGCGCATGATGGGGGAGGCTGCAACTGCAGGTGAACGCATGTCAACTGCAGGTGCGACTGGCCTTGTGAAGCTTGAGGCAGCATTGCTTCAGAGCTACTGTTACATGGAATAAAAGCATTGGGCCAGGTTCCGAGAGGCCAAGACCGGAAATGGTGAAACAGGTCATCCATTTGCAGGTACATTGCTCGATTAAAAATCCTGCGGATCCCACGGATTAAGGTGATCGGTGTCATGCTTAGCAGTAAGCGACGTATTTGCCTACGACTGTTTGGCACAAGGCCAAGTGATCCGAAAAGGATGAACGCCTTTCTGCGAAGTGCATGAGCGGGTGTATCCTAAACGTCGGCTAACAAGGAACGTCGACAGCAACGTGACGACTGAATAGTAGCTCATGGTACGATGTAACATTGGGCCTCAAGTTAGGACAGCACAGATGTCTATTTTGTCACAGTTCACACTACTGTGCTCTCGTGTGCATATCATTAAACGACGTTCGTTCGTTGAACTACGAACTTTGTGATATAACACTGTTGGAAACTTTATAATGTTTGTTCCGGTGCAAGGACACCGGTTAGCACACTACTAGACGGACGATTGACGTTAGAAAAGCATAATCATCACAACTGTTGTTGCAGTAGGTTTAGTTACTGTGCGTATGGTGTGGCAGGAGCCACGGCAACCTGCGTGGTCGTAACCTGCTTGCTTGGCAGTTGGGGGCCCGGGTTTCACAACTAGTACGGATTGGAGAGTGCCTAAGATATTAGAGCGCGTTCTTGTGCCTCTGTGCTCTTGTTATGTACGCACCTCAGCCATGAGGCATAAGAAACGGTGTGGCTTTGTTATTTTGAAGTGTACTTTATTGATATGTTAAATGAACACTTTAGTTGGTCCGGTGAATAATTAGCGGATGCATTTAATGAGTCCTTTCTTCGCAACATTCCATTATCTTCCGGAAGTGGCAGCTTCCCTTACATGCAGCCGCGCTGTGAGCACACAATGTTTCTGTGGCCTACATCTGAATCGGAAATTATTGCAACCTACACTAGCCTAAAAAACAGCACAGCTACAGATAACACAGAACATCAGATCAAACCGGTAAAATTTGTCATTGACTTAATAGCGCCATGCTTAACGCATAGTAGTGAACAGTTGCATTGCATGTGCAGTATTTCCACGTAGGATGAAGTGTGCTAAAGTTACAGCTATTTACAAGAAAGGCGATAAAAATGATCTTGGAAATTGTCGTCCAATCTCCATTATCCTTGTGTTTTCAAAATTTTTTGAAAGAATAATTTTAGCACTATTAATTTCATTCACTAACCTTTACATCATTTTAACGGATTCGCAGTACGGCTTATGAAAAGCTAAGTCTACTGACCAGGCATTGCTCACGCAAAAAATGTTAATTCTTGAAATGTTTTGAAATCAGAACTTGATCCTTGGTATCTTTTTAGATTTCACAAAAGCGTTTTACCTTATTAGCGACAACATACTAATAAAGAAATTGGAGCATTATGGCATTCGAGGACAAAAGTTCAATGAAGAGGTACTACGACTTGCGCCATGCAACCCGCATGCCTAATATAGAACCCGGAGACATGGTATTAGTGCGAAAAGGTCTTGATCATTCGAAGAATGCTTTTACAGGACCTTATGTTGTCTTATGTTGTACCTAAAGAGGATGGTTCGTTGCGACTCTGTACCGATTACCGGCAAATCAATACCCAAACAGAACTGTATCCTTTCCCTATGCCCTTTATTGATGACATCATTAACGACACTGGAGGGTGCAAATGGTTTTCCCGAATTGACTTGTGCAAAGGTTACTGGCAGGTACCTCTCCAGGAGCAATCGAAGAAGTACACGGCATTTATAACGCCATTTGATATCTACGAATATAACCGCCTGCCATTCGGTTGGAAGAATTCAGGCGCTTGGTTTCAGCGCATGATGAACACAGTACTGACAGAGTTCATAGGAGATTTCTGCAATGTTTATGTCGATGATATCATCGTTTATTCTCGTACGGAAGAAGAGCATTGCTCCCATTTGTCTAAGGTACTAGAGGCACTGAGCAGCTCACGCCTGAAAATAAACAAGAAGAAAAGTGAATTCTTCCAGAGGAAAGTGGTGTTTCTTGGCAGAGTTCTCGACGGCTTCACAAAAACCACAAAGGAACAGTCCGTCCAACGAATAAGGGAAATGCATAAACCCCGCGATGTCCACTCACTGCGTGTCTTCCTAGGCTTAGCCGGACATTTTAGGGCATTCATCAAAGATTTTGCAGCAGAATCCAGGTGCCTTACGAGGCTAACTCAAAAGGAAGTCCCTTTCGTGTGGAGCGACCAGTGCGACCGTGCATATCAAGAACTGGTGCGTGCCATATCTTCAGACCCAATCCTCATATTACCCGATTTCGCGAAACCATTCGAGCTCTGCACTGATGCATCCAATTACGGCGCAGGAGCAGTTTTATACCAAAGAGATTTAACCCAAGACCGAAGCCACCAGCTGAATGTCATTGGTTATTATTCCTATACCTTTTCAAAAGCTGAAGTAAATTACACAACCACGGAAAAGGAGGCCTTAGCAGTGGTGCTGGCATTACGGTACTTCAGAAGTTATTTGGAAGGTCGTCGGTTTAAGCTTTTCACCGACAATCAAGCTTTGACATACCTTCTGAGCCTTACGCAACCGAAAGGCAGAGTAGCAAGGTGGATCAGCGAAATTCAGCAGTTCACGTTTGATGTTAGCCACAGACCCGGCGACAAACTACACGACGCGGACGCCTTATCAAGATTGCACATAGCGCAAACGAATGACTATCAAGAGGCACACGTCGCAAGTGTATGGGAAGGCACCGAAGATTTACAACTGATGAACGGGAAGTTTGTTGTGCCTCAAAGCTGCATATCAAAAATATTGAGGCTCTATCACGACAGTCCACATTCAGGTGGCCATGACGGCTTTTGGA
The DNA here is from genome assembly GCA_013339685.2 of Hyalomma asiaticum. NCBI lineage: Eukaryota > Metazoa > Arthropoda > Arachnida > Ixodida > Ixodidae > Hyalomma > Hyalomma asiaticum. Next base: position 67,857,825 of record CM023489.1, read on the forward strand.
GGACGTACTGGAAGATTCAGAAACGTTTTGCTTGGAAGAACATGAAGGCCGATGTAGAAAATTACGTAAAAACCTGTCATCAGTGCCAGACGATGAAAGCTAAGTTCCGTCCCAAAGGAAACCAGATGGTGATTCCTTCATATTCAGATGTACCATTTGAAGTTGTACACCTAGACTTTGCAGAGCTCAAAAAGAAGGGGGAGGGTGTACGCCGAACTCAGTCCTTTCTAGTGGCTGTTGACCAGTGCACACGTATGGCAGCGGCAAAACCTGGTAAAGAAGACGCGAACAGTGTCATTTCATTAATGGAAAGGCAGGCATTTAGACACACCAAGGTAATCGTCTGTGATAATGGGCCTGCATTCCGCAGTGAGCGGCTCCGACGGTGGGCAGAGGAAAAGGGTATCGCTTTAACTCTTTCGTTACCGTGGGAAAATGGGCAACTTTTCGTAGGTTTTTGTTGGTATTTTTTTGTAATAAGTAATAAAATCGTTATACTGTAATGCAATACATCAAGCGAAAGCTAAGTAAATGTACTTTTGACGTGTGTAAGTTTAAAAACTGAACTTGGAAACTAATATGCAGAAAAAATCGTTAAAGGTAACATTTCTTGCAAATTTGAAAGAACATTTGCAATTGTATGTTTACTACATAAAAGAACTAAATCTGGAAAATATTCTGAAATATACAAATTGTTTAGATAGGAGACATCTACCTAACAGAAAAGCTTCACTGACCTAGCTCAACAACTGCACGAGTTACACTTGTTTACTTGTGACCCAGTAGAAAGTGTCTTGTTCAGCCAGGTTGCACAGTTTTTTCTTTTTATTGCACAGATTTCTCACACACAGAAGCACAGTATATATTAGTAAAAAGGGAAAGAAATGGGCTATTGAACCATGTATATATGGACATGTTGCGCTCTATGGTTGCAAAAATAAATGGCAACCCGTCTTGTGCCATAAAACAAAACATACCGACGGACAGCTGATGTAGGTCCGGGCTGATTCTGCACGTCCTCGTCGTCAGAACTAAAATCTGATGATGCGGGATCATCATCTGAATCACTGCTGCTAGAAGCAGCCAAATGATCGCTTCCAGATGCAACAGAATCGCCAGAAAGGCGTCGTTCGCGCGAGGGACAAAAGCGTCTGCCATCTTCGTAAACAGACGGAGCGAACCGCACAATTGGAACCGCCGCTTAAATCGCTGCCGCATGGGAAAAATACAAACTACGCAAAAAATGAAAGATTGGTGCCTGGAGAATACGACTGATGGCGGTGCAAGTCCATAGGAGCGCTCATATTTTAAAAATAGCTTGTGGCGCGTATGGGTCACCGGGGACCCATGTCCTATGGACACGGTAACGAAAGAGTTAAGGTTTGCAACACCATACCAACCCGAAGGAAATGCTCTCGCGGAACGTCTCATCCGTGACTTGAAGATGTTCATTTCCATATATTCAGACTTCCGTGGAGGATGGAAGTGCGCCCTGGAGGCAGCGGTGAAGCATCACAATCAATCTCACACGGCTGGACTTGGCTGTAGCCCGCAGTTTGCTGCCTCTCAGAAGACGACGTGGCTACCAGCATATTACGAACTTGGCATAGTAGGGAAGATTCAGATTCCTGAGCGCAAGAAGACGATAGAGGAAACCGACAAGTACAAAAGTTCAATGAAGAGGTACTACGACTTGCGCCATGCAACCCGCATGCCCAATATAGAACCCGGAGACATGGTATTAGTGCGAAAAGGTCTTGATCATTCGAAGAATGCTTTTACAGGACCTTATGTTGTCTTCAAAACGGTGAAACAACAAGGTATACTGAAGTCTGTGCACTTCGAAGGACCATCCGGCAAGAGAGAAGTAACAACCGTGGGTAACCTAGTGCCGTACCATCCACGGAGGGATGGCGATAAGAGACCCGGAGGATGTATTGTCCCGAACAGAAGACGAAGAGAAGCGGTGCCGACAAGAGAAGACGAGGAAGATCGAAGGTTGAGATTAAACAGTTAATAGAAACCGTTCGTCAGTCTCGGATCTCTATCTTATATTTCATCCTATCTTCAACATTGTTCACAGTTTCTCATTGTTAATGGCCACTCTTCTTCAATTAAACCAGTCAATGTAGGTGTACCACAGGGGAGAATTCTCGGTCCTTTTCTCTTTGTTCTTTATACTACGACATTGTTAATATCGATCCTACGGCAAAACATATACTATACACTGATGATACTAGCCTCTTTTTCTCTGACTCGGATGTTGCATGTCTCTCGGATCGAGCAAATGAGGGACTTCATTCCATTCACTCGTGGGCTACCCATAATGACCTAAATCTAAGCATCAGGAAAACTAAGGCTGTTTTGTTTCACGCGCGAAACAAATGCTGTGCAGTCCCCCATTAGTGCTCAACAATTCTGAAATAGAAGTTGTGAATAGTTCCAAAACGCTAGGCGTATTCTTCCCGAGTAACTTGTCCTGGGATGATAACATCAATTACTTGCTGAAACAGCTGTCAAAAGTAATTGGCCTCATGCGTCGACATTGCTTTACCCTCCCTCTATCAATTAGCAATATCTTATACAATGCTCTATTTTCCTCTACTCTTACCTATGGTTCACTGGTCTGGGGGACGACAACAAAAGAAAATATAAAAAAGCTTCTCTTACTTCAAAAGCGTGCAATACGCATAGTTTTTAACGCTCCTTACCTAAGACACACACCGGACATGTTCGAAAAGTTTAAAATTGTAAGCGTACAAAATATTTGCAATTTCAGATTACTTCGGCAACATAAGTTGGAAACAAAAAAGAAAATTTCCCTTCTAAAGATCATTGGCTAAATTGATAACAAATGACCCTGCATACGACGCACGCCATCCTGAGATGTGGAAAGCTCGAAAATGTCTCACGACCTACGGAAAGCAAATGCTCAGGTACACATTATCTACATTACTTAGTTAACGTGCCAGAGATGGCACGGACGTAGCTTCTACGACTTTGAAAGAGTTACGCAATATGTATATGCCACTTTGATTGTTTCTTTTTGTTCATTGTTATGGCTTTAAATTATTTACGCAATATGTATGGGCAACTGTGATTATTTCTTTTTATTCAATGTACTACATATGTTTGTTACTTTCATTTGAAATTTAGCCAATTTTCAGTAGTTCTTATATGTACAGATTAAATAAGTCAGTTACTAGGAATTGTAATCTAGAAAATGTCTTGTAGTTATCGTGTGTATATATGATTTTCCATTTATTCATGCCTCTACGTACTTCCTTTGTGCTTTTTTTTTCCTTTATGTGCTGCTTTCTACCACTATATTGTTGTATTCACACCACTGTACGCCATAGTATGGTGCACAGATCCAGTCATGCCTTTTCAGGCTTTTTGTCTGTGCACCAAACATCTGTCAGATGTTGAATAAAAATTGAATTCAATTGAATTGATTGGCTTATGCTCTGTAATTTCAATCACCTGTGACCCATAACCCCCTATCACGGGCCGAGGACTGCGGGTATAAGCCATACGTGAACCATGGCGTACATCAGTGTATCCATGCTAGTCATCACTTATTAACTTTCGTCTCACTTATACCGCACCGTAATAACTGTCACTACTCAGACTGACTTCTTTTAAAGGCATAGAAGGATTTTTTCGCGGCATGAAAAGCTCCTGCAGCTTGATAACGCACGTTTTATAACAACAAAGAACAGTTCGGAAAGATTAACAGTAAGGAAGGGAAGGTTAAGAGGAAGCTCAGGAACATCAGTTTTCTTTATATTCAAATACATGGAGATGCTTTTACAGATGTGGTGTCACTCCTTGTCGCTGGGTTGCGGGTTGTAAACCTCAAATCTATTCCTATGCTACTTTTGATAAGTGTTTTCTATGGTCTAAACAATATCATACTTGCTACATCAGTAGGTACTCGTTTCTTTTGAATGCCACAAACCTAGTTATTAACAGTGGAGTGCAGTGGAGTGGTCGCACCGACTATCATTAAAAGCCGTTTCCCAGCTGCTATATATTTTAGACATAGGGCATCAAGCAAAAATTGTTCCTTGAGGTTTCCTGCGACACTTCAGTGTCAGTTTTAGTTTATTTACTTTCATAAAAAAACATACATGTTTACATAAGTATACAGAAGGACGTCCCAGAGCACTTGGCTGAAAGGGGACCTCCTGACAGAAAAATGTGTGAGAGATGTGCAAATAAAATGCAACCATGTCAACAACGTGGAAAAAGTTATACAAGAAAATGTAATACAAACTACAAGTATTCAAAATTAAACAATTATAAGTACAACAGAAACACTGCTTAGAACATTTTGCAAAATAAAGAAAAAGCTCCAAAAACATTAACCAAATGAATGAGGGAATGATCAAAAGAAAAAAAGAAAAAAAGATTAAAATCTGTGGCAGTGCGAAAAGTACACGAATGAGAAGTGAATGTAATATACATTTCCGAATCCTAATCTATAAGAAGAAATGTGACTAATGTTCTTAAGAACATACATGCTTACAGAAGAAGCGAGGGCGGTGGAAGGGGGGGGGGGGTCGAATTCGTGCATGAACGGCCCAGCACACATGCAGCCACCGTTTGCAACGGGCATTCGGGGCCACAGCTCGGCGGGGTGGGGTAGTGGAGAAGAAAGGAACAGATGACGAAAAGAAGGAAAAGAGTCGCTCAGAAAGACCGGGTTCTGAAGCAGTCCAATTCTAAGCACATGACAATGACGTCTTTTCACTGCCCGTCATACGACTCCAGGAGCCACTCTGCGCGTGCCGGCTTGCAGTGCGCGGGAAATGCCAACAGGGCCAGGCCGACAGAATGGGGCGCGTATTGCAACAAAGCTTTAAAAAAGCTGCTTTATAGGTCGAAGGGGGTAATGATGACTCCCGGGAATGGCCGATCTCGTAATTGATGACACAAAGTTGATCAATTCGACTGTTCACGTCCTAATGATCGTAACACCGGGAGAACGCCTGGATGTTCATTTATAGCGTATTTAACTGCGCCAAATTTGTCGATAAAGTAGGATTCCCGCTGTTCACGTTCTGAAGTGCTCCGAAAACTGCTTTCAAGTAGTCTAACCCTGACATCTTCAAAGCTGTGACCTTTGAAGTTGACGTATTTAGAAAGCGGAAGGCTATGCGATCGATGGTTGTTGAACCTCATCCTGAATGTTCTGTCTTTCCTATGTACGGCATGTTACATATTCCACACTCTAAGAGATAAATAACATTGTTTGAGTCGCAGTCAAGTTGTCCTTTTATTCTGTGCTTAAAATTCAAATGTGTGCTTTCTGAAACTGTTCTTTCCTGGGTGTGTTTGCATACGCCGTATGTGGATTTTCCACAGGGCCGACACCCGCCGAGAGGCATTGTTCCTATTTTTGAATGTACAAACTCCTTATCCTTTTCGCTCGCCTGTACACTACACGAGGAGGATCGGTAAAAATTTTGGACAGAAGCTCGTTTTGTTCCATTAAATTATAATGCTTCTTCAAGATTTTATTACCGTTGGGTGGATTGCTAGTGAAGGTTAGAACAATGTTCTTTCGGCGTTCGTGTGCGGTGTCTTTTTGGTCGTACAGGAGCGCCTGGCGGTCGAGATTTTCAGCTTTCATAATTGCATCCTCAGTCATAGACGGTGGGTACTTTTGATCGACGAGTACTTCACGCATCCGTGCGGTGCTTGTGTGGAAGTGTTCCGTGCGGTAGCACGGAAGACTTCCACAAAATCGGTACAGACGGAGCTTACGACCGTTCAATAAGACGTCCAATGCTCTACCAAGTGAGCCATTACGGTAGTCATTCCCACCATATCACAACATATCATCCCAACGTTCAAAACATATCAATTGTGTTAACATTAAAGGGTAACTCCGGCGGCCTTTTCACCATGTTCTGATATGGATGTTTTTGAATGGCACTGATAGTCCTGTAACAGCCAGGGTGGTTCCATCTGCTCAGAAACGCACCAATAATTTTAAATAACCAACCGAAAGGCGTGTTCAAGCCGAAACCGAAACGGGTAGACGCTTCGTGCAGCGTAAGCGATGACGTCACAGCCTCCCCGCCATCAGAAATATGGAACTGGTGCCACAGAAACGAAAGTGGCGATGTGATCCAACGATGTATTGAGCTCTTCTGAACTTGACAGCGACGATTTGAGCGCTGAAGTATCGCTGTTTTGCTTTCGATTGCCCGTTTGCTCGGGTAGGCAGCGTTGCAGGTAATGACGTCAGAAACACATGGTCGCCCGCGGGGAAAGCCACTAAAATATTTTAAAATTCACTTACACGAAAACTAAATTACTTCCAACTGCCTGGTTTGGCATATATTACTATAGTACCAAGGAGAATACATACTGAAAATTTCATTGAGATCCGTGCACACTAAAAAATCGCCGGAGTTGACCTGTAATAGGCTTTGGTGTGCCAAAATGCTATACGCCAACAATGAGCTGCGTCGGAACGCCGTTGACTTTTCCACTTCATGCAACTAGATTTCCTCGTATTGATTATTTGTACACTATGCTTACGAATGTTCCTGCTAATGGACCAGGACTTACGACTATTCTTGTGGAATAAAACAGTGTATGGTAACTGGTGCTCTGGAGGAGGAGGCATGCAGACTCTGTTTAGAGATTTTTACCTGGTGATGTGTGTTCCGTAGGCTGCAGTGCATGCTTTTCCAGAGTGTATGGCGCAAGGATGGCACATGAGCGCATTGTCTTGTGAATCTCTGCATATTTGTACCAAAAGAACTACGCTGAACGAATCCTGAAAGTGAACAGTACAGGTCAAGTTGAAACGGCAACGATATATTCCAGACTGGCGTACCTGTCACTAGACCAGAGACGGATAGAGCCACGCAGATAATGATTGACGACTTTTCCGGCCGCGTGATAACCGGAGCACGTTCCTCGTTCATGATCTTATGGAAAACACTCGAAAGCACTCCGGGCACGAGCAGTGAGCAAATGACACGGAACAGTCTTCGAGAGGGAAATAAAAGCGCGAGTCGAAGAGCTCTCTTTTATTCATTTTTGGAGGCAGATAGAACCAGGAAGTTCTGCTTCCGCTCCCGCTCGGCGCTGCCAGGTTTCAAGTCCCATCACAGATTGCATGCGTAACATTCGATCGAGCAGATTTATTTTGTTGCTTGTTGAATTGCGAGTCTCACTGCAGGAAAGTTTCGCTTTAAGGACGGAGAACCAGACGGGCCCTGGCTCTCGGGGTGACCTGTTACGTCATGCCGTGCGCATACTCCGAAAGGAGCAACTGAAGACGGGGTGAAAACATGCTAACAACTGACCAAAACCGGTTAAATTGGATCAAGAATAAGAATAATTAAGATAAACCGTGTTACTATAACAAAATGAAAGATACAAATTAACTTTAATTATTCCCGCAATGACATCAAATTAAGCGAGAATAATTCGAGAACACCGATGATAAACGCACAATAAACGCAAGGGACACACAGGCCAATCACGCCGCCGTGGCAACACAACGTTATTTTGTCGGAGGAATTCCCGTAAAATCGATCAATACCTGTTAAAAGTGAGATATATGGATCCAGATAAAGAACGTTTTTGAGGAACCAGATTAGTATAATAATATAAACGTTAACTATAAATATAATATACTATAACTATAAATATAATATACGTTAACAGTAAGTGTTTGTATAACAAGATGAAATGCCACGAATATGATTGGAAAACGTCGATTATAAACACAACAGAAACACTAGCGAACAAAGGGAGGCGAATCGCTGATCCGCACTTCGTGTAACTTTCACTGCAGTGGAAGTGGCTTAAAAATTATTTCTGCCTTTATTGGCCATTCATATCCACATTTTGGCTGAAGAAGGCGTTGTAATTATACAATATTACGTGTATACAGTTAAAATTCAAGCAGAAATATTTGGACCGATGCATTGAGTGGCCAGTAGTGTTGCAGAACTGCCCGTAAATTGTTCATCGATAGTAATGATAGCTTTTCTGAAACTTTCGATAGCGCCAACAACTATCCATAGTACTAATATTGATATACTATCAATAGTATCATTTATAACGCGATCGAAAGTATCGCCTCAGCTGAACACTTGTATTTGTTGGTGCAAAACAGACTAACCGATTACAAACTCGAGGTAGCCGCATGCGTCTGCGAACGCGCCTGACTGTCGCCCCTAATCAGTACATTTTTGGCAACGTCAGGATCGCCATCACTGTGTTCCTGCCCTGCGGGAAAGTTAAGAGAGAATGTTAGCGTATCTCACGTGCACATGCTGCACTGTTGCCGGTAAAAGCAAGGCTTTCCGACTTCACTGCGTGGCGCTGAAGGCTGAAATATTCATATAAAAACATAATATAGCGGAACAAAACAAGGACAGAGAAAGAAGCACACAGGACGTTCTCTGTCCTTGTTTTGTTCCGCTATATTATGTTTTTAAGTCAAGACCAACTAGCCCAAATTTCAGCGTTAACTGAAATATTCCATGATGGTTTCGCTTTCGACAGTTGTCTACCGAGGTTTCCATTCCACATGCTAGTTAAATTTCTTTGATGAGAGATCTTCTCTCTCTCGATGGTTCCGATGTCCGCGGCGACACGTTGAAGGACGGAATCTGGAGCAAGATGTCCTCACAGCAAAACACTCAGGTTTATTTACATTATTTACAAAACTTGGCCGGGACGGCCAGTACTGTCACAGACATCAAAACACAACTTGGCTCGAACCACACCAAGTGGTTCGTTCCGAGCCCTTAATGTTCGCACTTAAACGTGAACAAGCACTAAGCTTTCAACCCTCATCATAACTCGTCAGAGGCAGCGCCAAGCTCGACCTCTGACCACCTTGCCGCGTCTGCGACCCAAGTAAGCGCTAAGCTCTCTCCTCCTCCGATTCTCTTTTCTCCGTTAAATACACTTGATCGCTTCTGCGACCGCCTCCTGGGACCAACCCATATGCAGCACTTTACCAATCACGTACATGTTCACCCTCTCCATGAGAGCCTACGGTTACGCCCTCGCGGTCCCACATTTCGACCCGCTTGCTGCACCGAGCTTCACCGAAAGATATCATCCACTAAACACGTGATCAGTTAGCAGAACTCTGCAGCAGGCCTACATTGCCACTCTGTTTACCCGGCGGCATGCAACCCAGCCGCCGCTTCAAGAGAACCGTTTGGCAGGTCTATTGTACCAAAAATCAGTTCCGCACATTTCCACGACGGGGTCATCTCCTCCGAAGGAGCGACCCGTTGACGACAGTTCGAGCGAGCACAAAGGTCAAAGGATTACTTTGACAGCGAGCCCCCGCTGTTCTTGCAAGCGACTCCCCCCTTGTTGTTCCTTTCTCGGATGCTCTTCCGAAAATGCTCTACTGTACCGCAGTGAAGAGACCTGTCAACCGTCATGTCAACCCTATGCTGTGCAGCTATGTCCGTCACAGCAATTACTGACCGCGTGCGTCGCGGAAACAAAGCCGCCACATCAACTGCGTACAGAGTGCATACCACGACGTTTCTACGGGAAAAGCCATGCGCTAGGGCGCCGTCGCCTGCTCTTCCCCGCCGATCTGCCGCCGAACATAACAATGCTGAGTTGAGATATACCATTTACGTGAAGCCATCGCTGTACTGGAGCAAGCAACACCCTTGTGCGTTACCTATATACTTATATCCGTGAGAGAACTTTCGAGCGCTGGAGTATGTTTTGCTAAAAAATCACAGTGAGCAACCGTTATGTGAAAGGCTGCTTGCTGAGTCGTTGCTTTTGCGAGTGTGCAGACTCGACTTATTGGAAGCACTGATCTTGAAACCCAGAGCGTGTGCGCGCCGAAGCGAATTCAGCTAAGAAGCGTACGTGTCCAATGGTGTGCCTCGGGTCGCTGTTGTCCGCGCAACGAGGACAATTGCCACGCAAGGGCTTTATCGCGCAGATACACATGGGGTACACATCTCCAGAGACCGGTGACGGACAGACGTCGATAGCAAAGAGTCTTGACGCCTAGAGATAGAACACCTTATATGCAGCAATGAGTTTGCATGGTTGATTTGCCATATACCAGCAATGCTACTGTAAGTACTAGCAGTAGTACTATTCAAAGCCTATAGCTTTGTTTTTATTGTCTATAGCTCAATAGTGTCTCAACTATCGATGGAATAGATAAAGAAATCGAGAGTTGTGCATCATTAGTGGCCAGTGAGCAAGCTAAACAAAGAGAATGACTAGATATTCTGAACGAACGAACGATAGGGCGCAATTATGTCTTTAGTTTTATTTCATTTCACTTTTGTGCGCTTACTCGGGACCATGCATCGGGTACTAGAGGGCAGAGGGAGGAGTGGACGAAGAGAAAATAGCAGCCTTAGATTTGTTAAAGAAACAGGAGGCAACAAGAAATATATGAGAGTAAATGAAAAAAAAAAGGTATTTGTCGAAGCAGAGATAGATGCCAAAATAGAAAGTGGTAAATCGCTCAGTGCTCCTGAGGTCAGGAGAGGACGTCAAGGCGGTGCTCGGTCAAAAATAAATTGTACTGCTTACACCGCAGATAAAAGTTTGCTGGAAATTTTGTTTAAAACGCTATGTCGTATTCGATTTTTCTTTAATAGGACCTTCTATCAGCTTTCCCCCTGTACTCGGAGACACGCCATGACTGTGGGCTCATTCTGGAGTTCTATAAAGGGAAGCTCTGCGGACTTTCTTACCTTATAGCTTTTTTTCCAATGGCAGCGATCGTTTTGTAGTAGACACGGCGTTCAGTTTGCCCAGTTACTCAAGAATTTTAAATTACCTAATAATAAACAACGTGTCTACACCGAGACCGTAAAGGTAGTGGCTTCGTGCGGCGTATGCGATAATGTCACAGACTCATCGCCATCAGAAGTATGGAGCGGCGCTAGAAGAAGTAAAGCAGCCACGCCATCCGGCGGTGTATGGAGTGAAACAAGCTTTCCTGAACTAGACAGCAAAGATTTGAGCACTGAATGACCACCGTTTTTGTGTTTGGTCGCCCGACTGCTTGTGTAGGCAGCCATGTAGGTAATGACTTCGAGGACACAGGGTGACCCGCATTCAATAGAATTGGAAGCTGTTAATAATATAAAATAAATTTTAGGAAGATGTTGAATTGACTTGTAGGCACTTGGCTTGGCGTATGTTATTGAAGCACCAAGGAGAACATATATTCAAAACTTCAATGAGATCAAAAGCTCGAAAAACGACCAGACTTGCCCTACAGATGTTGAAATGGCTGTAGCTGCATACCACATAAGCAACATGGGCACATTATTTTTTCCCCAAGCCTTATGAATACGAGCTCGTACCAGATGCTTTCTTCGTATTTTTCGAAATTTCCGCAGTAATGTCGTACCAGTTAAGGACAAAGTTGCCGGCATGATGGGTTGCAAGGACCAAAGTAGGTCCAACACCTTCCGCGGAGTAAAGCACTTGTTTTCCTTCAACAAGGAGCCGCCGTAGTTCCGGACCGGAGAGTACGCGGATGCGTAGATGAGGGTTGCAAGGTGGGCTTGTTGGCAGATCACCTTGAGTTTGATGGTAGCGCAAGACAAACACGACAACAAGAAGGCACACCCGACACACACGCGGTGGTGTGTCAGGTATACCTTCCTGTTGTCGGCGTTTGTCTTGCGCTACCATCAAACTCAGGATGTGTAGAGTAGCACAACACAAAATCACACTGACATCGCCTGCCGTAGGGCCCCAGTCATAGGGAAGGGCTTCCGCTTGGCGTCGAGATCGGCGAGACGTCGCGCCACCCACATCTTCACCGTCTCGCCGGAAAAAATATATATATGCACACCGCCTTTCGCAAGCTACTGAGAACTCAAGATTACGGAAGAAGCAAGACATGTGGGAGGTGGGGGGGAGGGAGGATAGAAGCATGCTCGCCGCGGAACGGAAAGCTGTCTTTACATACGGTAGAAGTGCATGCAAAGGAGTGGTGAGGAAATGCTCCTGGCTTAGGAGCACGTAGCAGTTCGGCCTACGTCACATCATGCCGTCATGAATACCGCCTCCCAACAACAATCTGGTAGAGCCAACAACCCAAAGCAAAATAAATGACATATCATACTCCAGGCCTGAGTGCTGGACCCAGCTAGGTCATATAACAAGCTTTAGCAGGCTTCTTCTTCGCCATCTCCCTCTTCTTCGCCGTTGCGACCTTCTTCATCGTAGATTCCGGCGTCGTCGTATGCCCCCTGTTCTCCCAATTCGTGTTCTTCTGTCTCTCCTTCTTAGTCGCAGACTTCTTCCTCTTTTTTTCCTTTTCCTTATTTTCTAATTCGTGTATTTCAGTCTATTCCGCCTCTTCTTCTATTTAATTTTCTCTTCTTCGTCGTCTCCTCTTCATCCCAATGTCCCCATTACTTGTTCTTCGTGGTAATTTCAGTTTCTTGCGCCTCTTCTATTTAATTTCCTCTTCTTCGTCGTCTGCTCTTCATCACAATATCCGCATTATTTGTTCTTCTTCGTGGTAGATAGAGAGAGAGAAAACATTTATTTAAATGAAATGAGGGATCTTCCTCGTAGGGTGGAGCCCTTAGTTCAGGGCCCCATCGGCTCGCGCCACTCCACGTGCTCGCTGGATCAGCCGACGCTGCTCCTGCGGCGCTGAGCTGGTCAGCGCAGTCCCCCAGGAGGAATGTGATGGTGATGGGATAGGGGAACAGCCCGGTGGACATGGGCATTCCCACGTGCAGTCATATACTGTGGGCTGGGCTCCACAGTAGGGACAGTATGAGGGATATTGTGTGGGATGAAAGAGGTGTAGGGTGAAGAGACATGGGAAGGAATTAGTGTGTAACTGCCGCCACGCAACAGCTTCCTCCCGGGTAAGGGAATGGTGTGGTGGGGGGAAATAACGCCGGCTTTGTCTGTAATGTTCTAGAGTGTCAGCGTAGTTCAATGGTTATGTTGGTGCGTCGTCTGGATTGGACAGCTCTTCCGATGGCGCCCGGTTTGTAAGCTCTCGGGCTACCGCATTAGCGCGTTCATTGCCATGGAGAGAGGCGTGTCCAGGTGTCCAAACGATACGCACCCTGTGTAGTAATGAGGGGTGTAAAGATATCAGAATACGGTGTGTGTACGGTGTCACCATTCCTTGTGCTATGTTCCTGCAGGCAGTTTGCGAGTCAGTGACCACTGTCGTAGGTTCGTCCCGTGCTGGTAGGAGAAGCATGTACAATAGCCAGGGCGACAGCCGCCTCTTCCGCCATGGCACTGTCGTTAGTGTTAAGCGTGGCCGAAACGCTTAGAGTGTCGGTGTTGTCTACTACGACAACACACATGGCCTGTCTTTGTGGGTACCGTGCCACGTCAGTATAGGGGACCGGCGTATCAGATGTACCATCGCCTAGAACGCGCATTAAAGCCTGAACCCTTGCACGTCTCCGGCCTTTATGACGGTCAGGATGCATATTTCGTGGAATCGGGGCCACCTGAATTTTGCTTCGAATCTCAAGTGCAAGGTTCGAAGCAAAATTCAGGTAGAGTGTTTTCCCCTTCTTCACACGCCTCCCCCTTCTATCTGCTCGCTTTGTCGATGAAATCACAGCCCGCACGTGCCATACATATAGTGCCCTGAAAAAAAAAAAACTACTGCTACCTCCAGATACTAGTAAATGTACATAAAGTATTTTTTGTCTTTTTTTCTTATTGTGAGAGTTAGCAGTTACAGACATGGGCGGCGACGCCGAATACCGTCGCCACCAACTTTTGTTATTGTAATGTGTTCTTAACAGCTTAACAGACACTGCTTCTTCCTTAACCACTCGAACGTCGTACGCACCATACATTTCCCTGGAACACGAAAAGAATAAGTCAACCATTGAATAAATCAGATAGAAGCCACGCTATTGCGGGGGGGGGGTGCTTCACTTCAGTTTAGTTCGGTTTTGATTGATTGATTTCTGGGGTGTTACGTCCCAAAAGCAACTGTGATTATCAAAGACGCCTAGTGGAGGGCTCCGAAAATTTTGACCACCTGGGGTTCTTTTCACCACCTGGCGCAATGAACCCAAACCTAGCGGCTGGCAACATGTAATGGCCTGAAACTCAACTCGTAAAAATCACAGTCGTGACTAATAACACAAAGTGCTCAGCCATATGGTAAGAGCCAGGGAGGACGCCACTACCTCTCCTCCCATATTGGGGACTTGGCTGAGAATGCAAGTTGCCCAACAATGTGGTGAGAATCTGTCAGGTTCGTAGTGGCACTCCCTGTAGTAAGCGGAGTCCGAGTCGCCACAGGTATAGCCTCGTAGCCTTTTCGTCACACTGAAGCTGATAGCGGTTATGGACACAGGCGGCGGCTGTGAACATCATCACCAACAATTTTGGTCACTGTAACGAACCCGTAACAGTTTACGGTGTTAAAGGAAGGCGCGATGGAATGTGTTGTAACAACGGTGTGATCTTGTCTTATCTCTATTCATGCTAGTACGCTCGTGATACTGCTCATACCGTGGAGCACAATGTCAAGCAGGTATAATCCTTAAAGGCTCAAGCGGACAAAGAATACGTAGATGAGCATTAATAAATGACATAAAATGCCTGTAGTAGCAATCTCTGCGTTGCAAGGATATGCTACAGGCGAAGTAACGAATAGCAATAAAATTACGTGGGGCTTTATTTCATAATAATAATAATATTAATATTAATAATAATTGCTTCATTTCCCGTTTTAGAATAAAAATGTGTGCCTGTCCAGGCTCCCAAAGCCATGGAATATGCCGCTGATCCTTGCTTATGTACTTCATCGTGCAGCAGTGCCCGCTTCCCTTTGATGTAAATGACTGTCTTTGCTGAAGTTGATGTGACGTTGTAAAAATTGAAATTTTCTTGTGTTTTGTGGATAAATCTACAATGTCATGATGAGACACGTAACATTGAGGCAATCTTCTTTAACTTAAACCACCTGGCTTTGTTCACGATGCGCGTAAACCTAAGCACTCTGGTTGATTGATTGATTGATTTGTGGGGTTTAACGTCCCAAAACCAGTTCTGATTATGAGAGACGCCGTAGTGGAGGGCTCCGGAAATTTCGACCACCTGGCGTTCTTTAGCGTGCACTGACATCGCACAGCACACGGGCCTCAACATTTCGCCTCCATCGAAATGCAGCCGCCGCGGCCGGGATTTGATCCCGCGACCCTCGGATCAGCAGCCGAGTACCTTAGCCACTGGACCACCGTGGCGGGGCTAAGCACTCTGGTGTTCATAGGTCTTGGCCCCCTTCTGAATTCGGTCTCCGTGCCCAAGAACCCAGCCGGCGTCCTTTTCCTTACAAGCCTAACACCTTAATTGCGAAGCTACCTCGGCAAGGCTGGTGGTAAGGTGACATATAAGCTAGCCTGCGTAGCTAAAAGTGAATTTTACGTGCCTAGGAAGCCCGACTTACAGGAAGGCTTCAAGTCGGCTCATCACGCGCGGTTTGAGGTAACACGACGCACCATAGCCGACACCATGCCGAGTGCATCGCATAGCGTACATTTATACAAGGCGTTGTGCGGGTCATCAAACGTTTCCCGTGTGTCGACTAAATGTTGCCCATGCGTAGTGACAGTCACAACACGTTTCTGCGCATGTGTTTTCATTGACCGGATGCGCTGAGAATTGCTTTACCTAAGGTGTGATAGTCCTAGGCTAGAAGACTGGATCGTGTTATAGAAGCGTCTACTGCGCATGGCAAATGAGCGCAATCCAAGGTCGTGGCTCTGTAGCCGTTCCCTCAGCGCCGCGCTGATCGCGCCGAGAGTGCTGACGTCACCAGCAATGGCTGCACCACCGAGCTCACCGCCTGCAGGGTCCACCGATGTGCAGGATCCGCAACAGCGACGTTCTACTCTCACTACGCACTGCGAGGGCTAGCGGCGCAAGTCTGTAAGAGCCCCGTCTTTACACGTCTAACGGGACTTCCAACAGCAACAGTAAGTTTTATGTTCATTGGCATGCCTGCCGTTTCCTACATAGCACTTACAGCGCATACTTTTAGCAAGGGCAAAGCTCGGTTCCTGCGAGCTGCGAGTGCTGAAGAAATGGCACAAGGGCACCGAAACCTCTGCAATGTGCGAGTGACATATTTGAAGCAATAACGCGCAAACTGCTTCTAAAAGCAGCGACAATGTTTACGCTAGGTACGGCGCAGGAATCTCAGCTTAAATAAAGAGTTTGCGGCAAATAATGGATACCTGAACCAGTAAATGGCATTCGGTAAAAGAACACCTGTTCTCTGCAGCCCTTGTGGACGCCCGGCTCAGCGGAAGTGCGTGTACAGGAAGCGGAATTGAGAAAAGTCGCAGCGAAAGGCTCCGAAAATTTTGACAGTCTCGGGTTATTTAACGTGCACTGACAACGCACAGTGCTCACACGCCACCGGCATTTTCGCCTCCATCAAAATTGTCACCGCCGAGTGCACGATCGAACCCGCTTTCTTCTTTTTGTGTTCCTTTGTGTTTTGGGAGAGGACGTGGAAGAGCAGCCGAGCATAACCATTAGACCACGGCGGACATTCCGCTACATTACGGGTGTGGCATAAAACGGGCAGCAACTCTCATGTTGACGGCATTGCGCCCTGATCTTAAATGCAAAGTTCAAACGACCTCTGCGATTTTACTCCGTCGCATCATGACGAACCGTAGCTTCTAGCGAGATGCAGCCTGTATGTAGGGCTAATACTGCGCTCCATGCCTATCACCGGATAAACAAAGCGCCTCAGATTCTCGGCATTAATAATGTTGCTGCAACAAGTGCGCGCTTCTTTTTTGTTCTTTGTTCCTTTGCTGTTAGCGTCTTGCTTGCTGTTAGCGTCTTGTACAAACCATTGGCACTCAAATTCAATCATCGGTTACCCAAAACGACCTTCCCTAAGTCATGTCGTGGATCTAACACCTGAAGTTCCTGATGTAAAGACAGCAGCGCAAATTTTGGGAACGAGGAGGCACGCAAGTTCACAATACGCATGCGCCTTGTGACGTGCACGTGTGGTGCACTTTTGCATCAGACATATTACTTCGAGTCACGTGGTATCCCGGTATCTCCTAATGTTTCCCTCGGTTTTAAAAGGGCTAGGCGTCGTAACAAATAAACGGTCGCCGAAAATGGTTAAATCGGGACTCATATTAGAATTTTTATTGCACGAAACGTTCACGTGTTAAGATTGCTTATGCAAATGTGCCTCATTTCTCAACCCTGGGTGGTCGAAATTTCCGGAGCTCTCCAGTACGGCGCGCTTGATAAACATATTGTGGCTTTAGCAAGCGGAACCACAATTATTTCTGTTACTTCACGACTTTTAGAGAAAACACTTCTTAGACAAGCGCTTCGACAACGCTGACGTGAGTAGCCTTTCAAACCGCGTGACTTACTTACGCTAACTAAAATTAGTCGTGCAGAGAGTTCAGAGAAATACATTTACTTGAGTCTGTGCTCTGGTCCTGTAAGGGTGACGTCATTCTGTGGCACTTGCAAGACTATCTTATATGAGTGGACACACGCTACGTAATCCACATTTCTAGTCTGCAAAAAGAATAATAATAAAATAAACACTGTTGGCTCCTGCTCAACGTACAACAGACATATATCAATGGGAGTGATGGCTCGCACCATTTAGAGATATCAACGTTGCCTGTTTTCAGCTCCACCTAAGCTTTCCGCCCACCAATAGAAGATCGATCCTCTCGTTGCCTGTTTCAGGTATGGCGTCGGCGACAGAGGATAACGCAGATATCAGTATCCTAAACCCTGAGTACATGGCCCTGCTACAGAGGTTATGTGTGAACTGCAAGCCCTCCGTTAACGACGTTACAGCAATCTTCAGGGAGTTCCGCCGTTCACTGGATGCCAGATTGCCCAAGACCTCAAACACGCCATCGGCTAAGGCACAAACTTCATCCGGGTCATCAAAAAAACGGCGTGGAAAGGCCGGTGAGCAGCGTCTGCACTTGCTATTCACATAGGTTACTAAATGTTACCCATATATACGCTACTTTACGCTAATAGCTATTTTACGCTAATAATATTGCTATTATATATTTGTAGTTCCCAAATAGATGATACCGTAACCGGAACGCCCACGAAAACAAATACTACAAGCACTCGGCTCATTATAACATGGATAAAACTTGGGGATCATTGTGCACATCACTTGCAAATAACCCGTGTGACGGCAAAGACGGCACCGGCAGTGCATGTAAAGAAAAATCGTCTATAGCATAATCAGGCCCGTACTGTTGAATGTGAAATCAGCGGTAGTTAATTAGGAGAGGAAAACACCTTCAAAGAGAATTTTGACTTTTTTACCTTCATTAACGGGTTCCAATTAGTCCAAACCATAACATATTTGGCTAAGCAAGCACAGCCGAATTGAACGCACGCCGGATAGCACAGAAATGATCCAACATGACTGTGGGTAGCCTTCTCAAACAAGGTGATGGCAAGTGACTACCTGGCATGGATTTTCTTTCTGTGATTTAGGAGGCATCTATCGTGTTTTCAGGGAGATAAAAGCGTAGCTACGACAGATACGATGTGAATAATACGCAGGACGAGCGCTCATTTTCATCTGGCTTTATCTGTGCCTTCGCCAACATGTGTATACACGTACAAAAACATTCGTACAGTATGTTTTTGTACGTGTACGCGTACAGCATGGTTTGTACGGGTGAACAAGGCTCCCGTCAGGGGAGCCGAAACGTCTTTTTGTATTCTTCTTCTTGGTCGGTGTCGTCGTTTTTCAGTTTTATCATACGTACAGTATGTCTCTCATAATCATAGCTGGTCTTCGGACGTTAAACCCCACAAATCAAAGCCTTTAGCATAGCGAAGTGTGCGTCCGCAAAACGATCCGCTGACAAACAATTCGATTTCGCTTGCAAGGTGTCACTGTTTGCGGAGGTTTCTGCTTTATGCAAGGTTTGCGCGGTGCGCTGGCGCGTTCAATCAATTGTTTCCGAAGAAATGCGTCGCTCGAGACCTTTCGCTTTCGTACAACTGTCGAGGATCTTAGTACAATGTCGAGGTGCCGTTGATGTGTACATGCAGAGGGTTCACATGGCCAGAGTGCCCAACCCATCTACCGCCTTTCCATTCGCCATATTGCCGCTTATGTGCGGAGGCAGGTTTCACTTTCGTGTTATGCCAGTTCCTATCACAGAGGGATCAACCACATTTGTCACTGAAAATTCTAGATTTAACTAAATGAAACACTTATGAGGTAATCGTCGCACGTGGCGCGGCCGGCTCTGTGGTGATGTCAAAAGGTATTTCAGTAAACTTTAAAGAATTGGGTGGCTAACTGTAACATATAAAATCCAAAGAACGAAAAAAAACACCGTCTTTTTAATGGCGGCATCAACAATTGCGTACGCAGCTCCTTTTGAACGGTTCAGTCACCCTGGCGTTATATCTTGTGGCTGCGGCAGTCGGCTGCTCATCCGCAGGTCGCGGGATCGAAGCATGGCTGCGGCGGCTGCATTTCGACGAAGGCAAAATGTTGAGGCCCGTGTACTGTGCAATGTCAGTGCCCGTTAAAGGACTCCAGGTGGTTCTAATTTCCGTCGGTCTCCCCTACGACGTCTCTCATATCTTATTGCCATTGTGGGACGTAAAGCCCCGGAAACCATTCAATTCCGCAGTTCACTTCAGAAGCGGCCACGAGAGTGCAAACAATGCGTATCATTGAATGAATCCAACACTTAAATGGACATGACGTACGCGTATACAGCGTGTGGTACGTTTCCGACAATGTGCCGCGTAATTCTCCGAGCAGTTTCGTAATGACATTACCGTATTTGACGAGTGGTCGATCATGTGCGTGCTCTTCCTTGGCTCGCAATAAACGCAGGCAATAAGAAATAGCACCCGCGTTTGAAGTCTGGCTTTTGATTCCATTTATGACAAAAATGAAGGACGACAGGTGTCAGAATAAATTCCTATTTTATTATGCTGTTTTACAATTCATTACTGCGTAATGAATGTCTCAACAGAAAACCGCATTTGTTCTTGTTTTAAGAAAACGTTGATTGCCACAGAGCTTGGGCGTCAACATTCCAAACATCTTATAGATACATTAAATTGCGACTCAGGAACATATGGTACCTGCATGTCGTGAGAGTGGAGGTCCTACTGCGAGGCTGTATTCCAAATATGCACTGAAAAAGGAAGTACCTTGCTGAGGAGAAAAAAACCGACGTGATGGCGGCACAGCGTCTAAGGTCGTGCCTTTTTAACGCTTTCAGTAGCCCGTGCGAGCGGTTTGAGCGACAAAGCGGACAGCTCTGCAACTGTTCTGGGCGTCGTTGGCTTTGAGCGCCCTTGCACATGGGAGCCCGACAAGAAGCTCTGCTGGATCGTGTCCGACTTACAGCTGTGGAACCGCATCCTCTCCCAGAACTGCGTCGAACTCTGCGAGCACACATGGGGGGAACTCTCGCTCCGTGGCTACGAGTGGCCCGAAAGCGGGCCAACAGCAAAGGAAACGCTTCGCGCTTCGCTGCTCATCCACCTTTTGCTTCGCCAACACAGGTGGGTGCTGCCTACCCTTGCCTATCTAGAGCCTCGGGCTACACAAGAGACAAAAGCCATCACGTGTACTATCTCCATAGAGAGCCTCGATCTGGCGGCGCTGGTACTACAGCGCACGAACTCATGGAGTCATTTGCTTGCCCTCATCTATCATCAGATCAATCTGAATATTACTTTCGTTTGCCCGTCATGAGATGAGTTGCTCATAGATGCGCACAGCCGCAGACGATCGTCGTGAAGCCCTTACCGCGGCTCCCTGAGCGCAAACACCGCCCAATCACGGCTCTACGCAGAGCTTTTGTGACGTGATGTGAAGTTAAGTTTGTCACGCCATTGATAGAAAGCTGAAAGGAGAATCGATATCACTCATGGGGCCTTTTCTGTTCAGTTTTACCGTATTTGGCTTATTTGTAGGGAAAAATGCGTAAAGAACGCCGGCATATCCAGCTAACGCTGGATGCGCAGCACATACTAAACAAATTCCTGGCGACAAAAACTGGTGAACAGTGGCCTTTTTACACGGTGAACGAGACTGAACTGCTTAGAACCGAGCATCACCTAATGTTATAATGAATATCAGATATAACAAACTAATTTATGGTCCCGATGCCACTTCACTGTAGCGGGTCTGTTCAAGTATACTTACAAAGAAGCACCGTTTTGTCGCTTATTGAAGTCGTTCCTCTTTCTCCGAGACGTCTCTTGTTCCATATGCCGTCGCTGGAAGAGGTTCTCTTTTGGTCCTGCATTGCCGAACTATGGGCTTCTTAACGCTCCATCCTAGTTGGAAAAGGCGGTGCATTCTCTGAACATTTCAGGCATGCGGTCCATTTCAGGCCACGCACATAAAGTGTATTAAGATGGCTTCATTTTAGTTTGGCAAGAACCATACTGCAAGGATAAATCTTTCATGAACTTCTAATCAAATACCAATACCAACCTAAAATTTCAGTTACATGCTCGAAACGTTGTTCAGAAAGCTTCATACGGATTGCATGTTCTTTGTAAATGTCGGCACCTTTTTTGAAGAGAAATACTAATTAATCTTTATTATGCATTCATTCATTCACACATCAATTACTGAATTGCTATATGGGGTTGCACGTACAAATCTCACCTTAAACCCGTTACAGTTATCCAAAAAAGAGCTCTACGCATAATAATGTCTAATAGTATGAACGTAAGAGGTGACAATTTATTTCTAGATTGCAGTGTGTTAAGTGTACACAATCTGGTTACTTATAATATAGCATCCATAATATACAAAATACTTCACGGTAGTCTGAACTTACCGTCCGTGTCCCTTCGTCCGTCACCTCGAGCTCACGGGTGTTTTTCAGGCGTCCGACTTTTACTACCAAAAATAAATACTAATTATGGTCGTCAAACTGTGGAATTCCGAGGAACTACCATTTGGAATAGCCTCACTATTAACCTAAAGACAGCCCCGTCACTTCCCTCTTTCCTAGCACAACTGAAAAATATGCTCCATAACAATTTGTCCTGCTAAGAGATATCTTTTGTTGATTTTCACATGTATTCAACTTCGCACTTATACATTTCACGTATTTAGAACTTTTTCTGCTCATTACATCAAATTACTGCGTCATTTATGTTTTGATGATTTGTTGTATAGCTATATTATGTGTTAGCTTATTTCTTATGTTTTTGATATTAATTCCTATTCAGTGTTTCGCCAATGACAATTGCCGTTTAGTGTTTTTTTATGTTATAATGCCGTTAGGGACCCTTTAACAAATTTGTTGGGTCCCTAAAAGTGTAAATACATGTAAGAAGCAAAAGAACAAATAAACTTCAACTTCAACTTCAAAAAATATGATTATAGTCGAATCCCGCTACAGTGAAGCAACATCGGGACCATAAATTAGTTCGTTATATCTGATATTCATTCTAACATTAGCTAATGCTCGGTTCTAGCAATCCAGTCTCGTTCACCAAATAAAAAGGGCATTGTTTACCAGTTTTTGTCGCCAGGAATTTGTCCAGTATGTGTTTACCATTCTGGCCGTGTTTTCAGCGACCGCACTCCTTCTGGGAAGTCGCTACTATGTCTTTTCTTTTTTCTCGGGATAGAGAAATTTTCCTCCACTTTAAAAACACGCCATTTTTTAATTGTTTGAATACTCATCATTTTATCTCATTTATAGAGTTTTTTTCTGCCTTTTGAGCGTTCAGACTGGAGCAAAGTCGTCGCTGATACTGCGGCGGCTGTGGCGCTTTAGGTTTGGTAATTAGGAGCACGTCACTGAGATGAAGTGTAACCAACCAAGCCTTGTACGTAGTTTTCTATGATAAATAATTTGTTATATCATCGTGCCTTGTAAAGAGGCTCACTTAATTTCACTTGTGTGTCTCACCCAAGGCACATTTGAAACAGTGTAAAAACCATGAGCCATGATACGTCTAAGGCAATCTCGAAAGATGAGCTGTTATACACTGGCAAACAGAACCCGCCTGTAAGTCCGAAAAAAAAACGTCGTTAGGCCCTTCAACTTCCTACTAGTTCTCTGCCTTGTGAGGCAAAGCTCTCTGTACCGGGCTAACCGCTGCGAATCAGAATGGGGTCGAAGTGTCTTCACATTGCCTGTCGCTCATTGTGCGTTCTTGGTTCAGGGATGGCGGACCAGCATTTTTGCACGAACGCAGCGTGACTTTTTATGGACGACGTGTGCGCATACGTACCGAGCGTAGCTTGGTTAGTTGAACTGCTGCTGCCACTCGACAAAGCCGAGCAGTGCATGGCACTTCTACCGCAACCACAACCAGAACCCTCTGTCAGAGATGGAGGACTTCTTTTTAACCGCTTCGTAGATCCGCCCAAATCCCTGGCGGTAAATAGCAAGAATTTGCGCATCTGCTCGCACTCCCGCCTCACCCTCTCCCGTCGAGTTTATTGCATATACTTGGCGCAGGCTAGAGGGGTCACTGAGACGACCATGCAACTGAGAAGTGCACATCCACAAAAATACAAGTAAACACAGTAAATACGGCGCCAGTCTGCATGCCAATGAAACCATGTTTGAACATCATCATCAGCTCGGGAGCTTGCACACAAATCATCGCCCCTACCCCCACGAAACGTTCACACAGGGGTTCTTTAGGACGTATACATGCTTGGTCCGCACTCCGCTCCGCATGCCGACAACACGGGTACGGATGGGTGAAAACGACTCTAACACGGGACGAACAGCGAATTGTCGAAGTCAGTGGGGTCGCGAGCTTTACCGAGCTCGATCTGCCGCTTCAGCGCATGTCATGACTTTAAACACTTCATCTTTGAATGTATAGCGCTTCCTTAATGACAAGCTTGTGGCCACACGGTCACTGCGCGAATGTGGTCCCACTCCACAGCATCCACCGTAACTGCCAGTGGTAATCAGTCAGTGATAGTTCTCAAAATTATTTCGTAGCCGGGAAAGCTACGACGCGTTTTGTTCAAAGAAGTGCAGGTGACTTGCACGTGCATATTGCAGCCGAATTGGAAATTGTTGAAGCATGTTGTGCAATAATGTTCGGCGGACATGTTGACAACAGTGTCCCCGATCGATCGAAGTAGTTTACATCATGTGTTCGAAAAGTGTTTCATGGCCCTTTTAAAGGTGCACTAAAGTGTCACAATGAGACAGTTTGGGCTAATATATTGCTCCTTAAAAGTTCGGTTGTCGTTTATTGGTAAACCATAGGTCCATCAATAGAGAAGAAGAACAGGGCCAAAGTGTAATTCTTTTATTTTCGTGCCAGAAGCTCGGATCCTACACGCAAGCGAGATGTCACAGATCTTGAGTCCGATTACCGTATTCCGGCCGCTTTGGCTCAACGAAATTTCGTGAAAATTATTACGTTAGGTATAGGCCCTCCAGAACGCATTGTCATTCATGTTTACTGGCATCTTCTTGAGTGGGCACTAATGAGTGGGCCTCCGAATCCCTGACATCGCAGTAACTTGCTGCGGAAAATTAGCAGCACCGTAGCCGCCGGTACTTTCATTTAGCACATTCTCACGCTCAGCAAGCATCTTCTCGCGGAAAGAGTATTGCTACCGTAGTTTCAAGGGACAAATTTACTGGGCCGACAAAGACAACTTTGTCTTCAGTATCCTTTCGATACTTGCTTAGCGAAAACAGAAAACGGTGCCCACGACTAGTGGAGTCTCTGTGAACACCTGAGCTAGATATTCCATTACGAATTGGTTTCAAACACAGGTGCAAAGTGCTTCCTCTCTTTCAAGACATCACGTCACTGCGGTGCGCCGACTAAATCACGTGAGGAAGAAACAGGTTTGGCCGATTTCATGATCTCAAGAAAGTCATCCGCTAACCATTACATCTTCGTTTCGAATTCAACTAGTAAAGAATGTATGTGCATGTGTCTTAAAAAGGGACGAAGAAAGTCGCAGCGACGTTGTCGGCACGCTAAGTGACGTCAATATCCCCCCTTTCATGATTGTAAAACTACCTTCCCTGCGATGCAGCTTGCCCTACTAATGGCGACGTAGGCAATTTTGCAAACATCGTGTACAAGCGCAGTTTATATTGCGATTGGGCAAGTAAAATGTCGACTCAACCCCCCTGATATTAACATGCACAAAATAGTGGGCTCAGCATGTGTAGCTTGAAATTTAACAGCATTTCAATCAAGGCTGATGTACCCATTGGTAGGGCAAATGTGCAGTACAGAGAAACCACTCTCTAATTAGGAAAGGGGCTGCGGTTCAAGAGCTCTCCTTAGAAGGAAAATGCGAATTCCCTTGTGCGAGCAGTGCGATATGTGGCTCGCATGTTCACAGCAGCCGCAGAGGCTGATCGCTCCGTTTTCAGACTTTGTTCAAAATATCCTGAAGGACGCTTTAAAGCTAGCACGAGCGACAGCTTTAGAACTTGCGCTTGCGCGTGCGCGAAGGCAACAGGTTTCGTAGGTGATTATGTTAGCTGCGACCGAAGGCCGTGCTCGCTCCTATCGTTTCAGCGAGTGTTACTTTCCTTCCAGAGCAGGTTCACTCAATAAAGGGTTCATTATTCCCCCGGTTGACTTCAGCGCTCTTCACTTGCACAATCGTGCCAAAATGTCTTCTCTGCTCGATATCGAAAGAAGCTGATGCGAGCCTTTATTTCATGACGTCACAACTAGCATGCCGAAATTAAGTCGTTGTCAGTGGGAGGAGTTTAGGTGCAGGTCTTTCAAATCGAAATCTATAGCTAAAATTAGCACTCTGAGCTACGACCAACCTTACGTTGTCTAATACAGCCAGTCACGATGCCAAACTGATACCAGCAGAGCGATTGCGTCAAGACCTCCTCAAGAACAACAAAAAGGCTGTCCAGAACATGAAAAACGCTTATACACGAACAAGGTGCTTGGCTCTTCCGTGGATAACGGAGTAGCATTTAACATGCAAGAATTACTCGTTCGGAACGAACGCAATTTACTTCATGGTGAGACTATTTTGCGCACCATTGACAACTGTGGGCACTAAGAAACCGTACAAGCGCAACATTTCGGTGTCCTTAGTTGCTCAAGAGCCCGTAAAGCACCCAGGGGTCAAAATTTAGTTGTGGTGTTTCTTTGTGCCGGTGTCCGCAACGAACACGTAGCCGAAAGAATTTTTCGAAACGCTGCACACGCGTTTGATTATTAAAACGCGGCGCTTGCTTGTTTCGCTCTATCCTGCGCCGCACCGGCACTTGCGGGTGCCATCTCCTCGCCGAGTGCTCCTCCGAAAGTCACGTGACATACATCGCCGATGACGCGCAGTCCACTTCCGGTTGACGCGCCTCCGCCGGGCTTCCACGTTCGTGAAAGTGTTTTGCAGATGTGTGCCAACGCTCTGTGCTAGCGCTATCCGTCGCGTTCTGACAGTTGCTGCAGCTTCTAGTTGCCTGTACCTGACTTCCACTTGCGTAGCGTAGCGCAGTTACGAATTCACTAAGGTGTACACGCAAACACCCCACGAACGACACACTACAATGAAAAAGATCCACAGCATATCCACGGAGTGAATGATGATGAGTGTGCGAAGCTGCGGAGGTTCATCGGTAAACCGTGAATTCTGCCGAGTACATCATCAACGACGTGAGATCGTGCGCGTTTATACTAAAGGGTCGATGAGAGTTATGGGGACTTGCAGCTCACTTTAATTTTACATGTACGCTGTGAATTTTCATTGTTTAATCACGCACAGGAGAAATCGCACACAGGCACTACCTTGGAGGTCAAAGTCCAGTGCCATATATACGGGGTGGTCAGTGAACGGTTGTGTAGCGCGAGCGGTCGGTTTTTTCAATCAAGAAACTCGCTAGCAGACGCTGCCTGCGCCGGCATCGCGAGGCGAGAGAGGGGGGGACCGTTGAACGCTTGTGAGGGAGAAGGGGAGAGGGAGGGAGAGAGAGAGGGTGGGAGAGAAGGAGGGGAGAGGGAGGCACAGGAGAAGGGGGCGAGAGAGGAGAGAGAGGGGGAGCTCGACTGTCGTCGAGCTCCACTGCGGCATATTCACCGTGATGACGCCATCTAGTGCCCAGTCACTCAACCGCCATAATGCACGCATCTCTATGGGACAGCGCCATCTAGGAAACTAGACAAGAAAGGGCGATGACGACCAGCTCCATCTAGTATATCGTCACCCAACTGCAGTTTGCATGCATCTCTATGGGACAGCGCCATCTATTGTATGCTACGGGAGACGCTACTGGCTACGGCAGATGGACATACCGGACGGGCCGCAGATGATGCCATAAGGAGCTTCACCCCTAAAACAGGCAGCGAGCGCGTGCATTTGCTAGCAGGCTAACTCAATCAGCGGAGCCCGGACTCTCCTGACGTCACCAAAAACCAAAATGTCGTCGGGGCTGACTTTGGCATGCCGGAAATGGCCAGCGAGGCGCACGAGAATGTTTTCAGAGTTTGGGCGCGGCCGCGGCGCGTAGCTCCGCCGCATTTGACATCGTTCATCGTGGCGCCCGTCTGAACTTGATGCGCGTGTTAACTTGGAATGTTCAGAAAAATGTTGGTGGTGGTTTAGGGGCTCTTCAAGGGTGCGCACAATAGTCTCAGCATGAACAGCTACCAACTAGCGCAATTACTTGTTTCGCGAGGCAATTTACTTGTTTGGCGAATTAAAAATATGACCTGTAACAGACCACACCAGAAGCTACATGGACCTGTTTTCTTATGTATGGCTACCGAATTTGCGTATCACAAATACTTATCACCACTTGCTGAGAAACACCCTGAAGAAACACGCGCTATTAAATGCCCCGTAACCGCCGACTGTGAAAACACGCTGTTGGCCGCGAAATGGAGGGTCTGATTTCTGATTATCAAGTTGCCTTCAGTTCAGTCAGGACGAAAGAAAGGTAAAATGTGAATGCAAATTCGTGTTCGTTGGCAGGTTCGGCTGGTCGATATGAATAAGTTTCCGCGACCACTGGAATCATGACAACGGCCAAAATAATGCCACTGCGTACAGTGCATGCAAATTTTTTTGCCTAAAAACACTTATTTTATAGAAATTTGCCAAAAACAATTTCTTTTCGGGTTGCCAGCCATTACCGGAACTCATTCTGTTAAGAGGCCTCGTAATGAAGAGCGTTTTAGTTAACTGGAGCCATGCTTAAAAAAATCCAGGCGGTCGTTACGAAAATGCAACCACTTTGTTTAAAATTGTCTTGGCCATTTCAGTATATATTTTAAGTGAAATCAGAGGATTATCAGTTGTCCGCCACACTCAACCGAAACGTTGTCCATCCAAACGACCAGGAGAGCGTCGAGACCGTGGCATGTATGTCACGCCGCTCATGGCATGCATATCATGAATTTCATGTTATGACCTGTCATTTATGTTCGTTATGCAGTCATGTTGTGGCATATCAATTTTCGTATACATCCCATTAACGAAATCGCCAGAAGAGCACAAAGTCGCAGGCGGATAGATAGATAGATAGATAGATAGATAGATAGATAGATAGATAGATAGATAGATAGATAGATAGATAGATAGATAGATAGATAGATAGATAGATAGATAGATAGATAGATAGATAGATACGCTCAGTCACCGAAGTTCGCTAGCAAATGCTTCGCATTTAAAATCTCTAAACGCACACAAAAACATGTGACAATAAAAACCTGCACAGCTAAGGTACCACCAACGGGCAAGCCTTTAAATCGCGGTGATAGGTTCTGGGCGCTGTACCGTCTACGCCACCAATTCACTTTCGAGGAGCGGCGATAATGCACCGATATTCTTCCCACTGCGCGTGCTTAGTATGCATAAAGTGTTTGTTTTTAAAGATATGAGGTGTCAATAGAATGGCAGACTCACTCACGAAGACGTAGAAGGAAAAGAGAAGAGACAGTGGTTATCCAGTGCTCAGACCGGCTGCCTACCCTTCCGCAAGGGATAAAGGGCAGAGGGAATGAAATACCGGGCCACCTGCAGGAGCTACAGAGATGGCCGGCGAGACTCTGTTGCTAATTGCCGTTATTCCTTCGTAGGCGGGGTGAAGGAGCGTGTTCCGAACAGCCATAAGGTAGCTGCCAAGTCTCTACCAAATCCTGCCTATACAGGAGATCCTAGCCGTTACCAAGCTGAGGTGGTATCCCGGTGTCCGCACGAGTTCCCGCCTACAAGTCGCGGAAGGTGGGATTAATTGTCACGGCATCCGAGACATCGTGGACGGGAAGTGCTCCGCACCTTAACATCCCCGTGAAGTCCCTGTTCCGGTCGTGTCAGAGAAGCGGGAAGCATCTGCCATCGATGGGTTCGACGGCCCAACGCTTCCCGAGATGGTTAAATTATATACCCTAACGATTCGGGTGTTGCTCGTGCACCTTCGGCAGCTGCAATGCTGGCAGTGCGGGCGTTTCGGGGATGTCGTGGAGACGTGCTCAATCCCAGGGAGCTGAGTAAACTGCGGCAGGCAGCGCGAGGACAGCACTGGGAGCGAGCCGACGCTCCGCAGTGTCAAATTTGGTGGAGGCCATCCAGCCGAGAAACCTGCCTGTTGCAGCTGACATGTGTAAGGGAGCTGTCCGAGCGCCAGCACCCGAGCGCGATCCGGTGCTTCATGGGAGCCTCACGCTATTGAGAGAGAGAAATGGGGAATACACCGAAAAGAAATAAGAAAAAGGGAGTTCATGCGGTTCAAGGAGACCTAACTGTGGCTTTCTTTAAAGAAATCGCCTCTGCTTTGCTTAACCTTGCAACGCCATAAGCCCCCACTACTCCGTTGGTCATTGCTGTTTACAGCCACGCGCAATTTCGTTGTGCGGTGAATGTTACTTTCAGAAATTTGCTCACTTACGTACCTGCACCATGGCAGTTAGCTTGGGTGGTCAGGTGGTTTGTCATAATTATTTCCGCCAAGGGCGCCTATGCTTACGCCGACACCGAATTTCCGAGACATTGGTTTTTTAACGCTGCTCGTGCGCTTCTTTCCACCATTTATATGAAGTTTGCTTATTATCCGGCTGCCGATTCAAACAAACGACCGCGAGACCAGCAGACTAACCAGTTCAGGCGCTGTCAGTTCATCATATATGCGCGCTTTAATGCTCTGTTTGTAAGCTTCTGTATGCATGAATGGCGTAGATGTAGCGCAAGGAGTCTCATTCTTCATGCAACTAATAGAAACAAGGTAAGACAGGCATGCGCGCGCCAACCTTCCCTTGCTCCTGATTTCTCGATTGGAGCAGGGTGCCTCAGTTTCTTACATACGCATTACAAGTAGCGCCACCCTGTGGCTTCTAATTCTGCCTCCCTGATGGTATTTCGTTCGCTACCTCAATTTTTCAAGATGTCCTATTACCGAGGCCCCGTACCCGGGTTATAGCTCATCCTACCCAGGACTGTTATCGTGCTGCAGCTTTTGTAGGAACGAAACAGCTAGCAGCCGGAGTCATGGCTCCATAATTACGTTTTGTCATATAGATAGTTCTCCGAGAGGAATGATTGAAAATAGGCTTAAGTAGAGAAATAAAGAAAGGAATAGTTCAGAATGATTATAAACAGACAAGCGATAGATTCTTATATCTCCGCGTGCTTCTAAATGTTCTTTCCGCCACTAAGATGTCTTCTCATAGTTACCATGTAATAACAAATCCGAGCTATAGGCGATCATAAGTCCCAAATTATCACCAAGAGTCGCCGCACACAAGCCATTGGAGAAAGTCAGCTTGTTGAGTCTAGCGGAATCGCATGATATCGCCTCCTAGTTTTTTTTTCTTGTCTTGCTTTCTTGAGCAGCCACAGTAGAGGTATCAGTGTGGTTCGGGTAACAAAGCAAAGTGAACATTGTCTGAGGTAGAGTAGTTGCGAAATTCTTCACTTTCGACCTTGGTTACGAAGGGTTGCGCTTGCACAGTACACTTCGTTAGTCGTTCATGCAGCACCTTCGCTAGAAAATGGGTCCTTCGCGTTTATGTAAATACCCAATTGCACCTTTTGGAAGCGGTTTACCGAGGTGACCATTAAGTAATGCAGCATTTCTTAAATTTTTTTTTGTCTTAACGCTTCCATGTTTTCAGACGATATGCACCGACTAAACGACCACATTTCTAAATAGCCACTACTTCACTATCACCACATTTGGATAATTTTAGAATCTTAAATCTGCCAACACAGTGCAATTATCCGTTCTAACACAGGGTTTACTGTTGAAGACTGGCTCGTGTCTACGTGTTACTACCCCATGGACCCACTTATACATTTGTAGCGCAAATATGGTGACGTACCGGTGTTGTATGAGCACCTTGACACCCTCGCTGCTAATCATATCCCGATATTATCCCACACAATGTACTTTAAGCCAACATCTGTCGCTGAAGGAACAACGCTGTATGACAAGCTAGGAAACAGTCGTAGCCGCGATGTAGATGACCTAGAAATAAAACCAGTCAGATATGTTAGACTTAATTGCACTAGTGCTTACACATATACACATCGTCTGTCTCTCCACTGGACTTTTTCCAGACAACATGCACGAAGCAAGAGTCTAAGTAATTTATAAGAATGGAGACAGAAATAGCCTGAGTAACTATCTTCCGGTGTCAATTTCGCCTATTTTTCAGAGAGACTTGGGAAAGTAACAAACTGTCGTATTCAGAAATTCACTAGAAAAGAGAACCTATTAACAGATTACCTATTCGTATTCAGAAAGGGACGTTGCACTGAGACAGCACTTATAGTTCAAAAAGAAGAAATATTGTGCAATTTAAAAAAAAGGTAATGACATTAGGTATATTTTTAGACTTCAGGGCAGCTTTCGATAAGGTAAACTATGTAATTTTATTTGAAAAGTTAGAACGGTATGGGTTTCTTGGGAAAGCACTACAACTTATTAAATCTTCTTTGAGAGTGCGCCATCAATACGTCGAATTAAATGAACATAAATCACAACTTAGGACTATTGAATTTGGGGTTCCTCAGGGTAGCATATTGGGACCAATTCTCTTCCTTTTCTATATTAACGGCATTGTAAGAATTTATGAGGATTGTAAATATATTATATATGCTGACGATTGTTCGGTACTGCTTGAAGGAAGAGACTTCGACCCCATAACACGGAAGGGAGATACTTTCTGTCATAACTTACAGACCTGATGCAAGTTCAATAGGCTCATAACTAATGAATCGAAAACTAAATGTGTGTTGTTCCGCGCCCCTGGCATTTTAGGAAAGATCGTGGACATATAAATCTAGGGCCATAGCATATTGTTACACGCTATTCCGCGCAGTTAGCGGCGCATCCTGCCGAGCCTGGAGGAATGCACCAAGAAGATGAAGACGACGATCAGAGCATCAGCACGAGCGCTGGTTATTCTTATCCCCGTGGCAATATCAAAATAGAAAAGCATTTTAAGATTCTCGGTGTAATTTTTCAGAAAATATGTCCTGGAACGAACATGCGAAAGCTTTATTACCAAAGCTTAGTAGAGCAAGCCGGTGTATAAAGCCGGAACCGTCACACTTTTCCTGCTAGCATTAAAAGATTGCTTTATTTCGCACTATGTAACTGTCATTTATATTATTGCACACTAATCTGGCGAAGCACTACATTGTCAAACCTACAGCAAATGCTCCTTGTGCAGAAAAGAGCACTTCGATCAATAGAAAACGCCACCTTTCTAGAACACACTGAACCTTTATTCCACAGATGCCCTATTATGAAGATTCCAGATGTATACAAACATAAATTATTCAGAACCTCCTACAAGAATGCCACATTGGGAAGAGTAGTTATTTGAAGCAATAGCAAATTTTCGAGCAAATAAATTTCATATCCTTTCAGGTATCACCCTCCATACCACGTGCCTTTCTCGCGTACCCATTACAGAAAAGAAAAACTTGATTATGTACTTGCAACCACATTAAATGAACTAGATCAAATAAATCTAGACGTTCACAACATCACCAAGAAAACCTTACTGGATTTGTTCATGTAAATGTATTGGATGCATATATCTTTCATACATTGATGTTTGTTGTTTATTTTTTAACACAAGTCTAGCTACTTTTTGTTCATAAAAATTTGTATACTCTGCTAAATTTTCTTATGTTTGCTCCTGTCACTGCTGCTGTACGGGTGACCAGAGCTTAGTCAAGCTGCGCAAGCGCAGCTTTTTTCTCTGGTCCCCTATTTTCGGAGTGACAATGCGCTGTATTTACTGAAGCGAAAATAAAACTTTTTTGATTGATTCATTAATTGATAAGGAGGATCCTTTACTTAAGCCTTTCCGTACCTGTATCAATCGTAAAGGATTTAGGCCCGTGATGGCTCAGCAAAAGGGAAATGAAACGGCTACCGCCGTAGCAAAATGTAATAGCTGTTCGTGGAATGTGGCGGTTGTTTGTTCCTAGCGCACTGGCTATAGATGGTCTCGCACGGTTTTGCTCCCCTTATTTCAAAATTACAGCAATTAAAAGAGGAAGTCACGTCTTCTATCCTAAAGCCGTTTGGTTGCAGGTTATCAAACTCTTCTCTTGTGAGAACTTGATCGAGAGCGAGAACGGAAATCTGGGCGAGTTGGTGATAATTCATATTGACCAGCTTACAGCGCAAACGGGGACGAAGACGAAGGAGAGACAAGGTGACAACACGAGCGCTGACTCTCAACTAAGGTTTATTCCAAGAAACGACACGAATAAATACACATGTTAACCAAGTTTCAACGGAGCGATTGTGCGTGTACAGCAGAGTCATCCAAGTGACGTAAAACTCCCATCACACGTGGAGCACCCACGTGCGTCCAAGAAAGCATACACAGAAGCAGGTAGAGTGAACACACACTTTCAAAAGAACCTAATCCCGCGTCATTCATGATGGCAGGCTGCACTCCAGAAATATTATTTCCTTTTCGCTAAGGGCAACAGACGGATGACTAATGCACCTTTCGCCTTCTCTGATAATGAAGAGAGCCTCCATTACCTCTCTCGTAGTCTGATGACCATGCCGGAACAAACAATCTGTCTCCCTCGCCATCGGCTCGCAACCGCAATCTTTGCAATGTGATGGCAGGTGCAAACCGCCTGCAGCCTCCAACGATGACAGATGTTCACTCAATCTAATATTTACACATCGGCCGGTTTGACCAATATATACATGCCCGCATGGCAACGGCAG
Source organism: Hyalomma asiaticum (assembly GCA_013339685.2). Taxonomy (NCBI): domain Eukaryota; kingdom Metazoa; phylum Arthropoda; class Arachnida; order Ixodida; family Ixodidae; genus Hyalomma; species Hyalomma asiaticum. Next base: position 67,892,036 of record CM023489.1, read on the forward strand.
CCTGTAAAGAACACGTGATTTGCATTTTACGTATCTGTCTTTTTGCTTTTTTGAACATTGCACGCAAACCTTACCAACACCTGAAAGCTTTTTATGCAGACGGGAGCAGACAGTAGCAAGTTTATTAGGGGCCGATAATGCCACGCGTACCCCATATCTACTTCCTACATTCTTCAGGCTGTGCGAAAACCTGTGCACATAAGGTACAACCACCGGTCGTTTATCGTTGCGCACATGTTCTCTCGTCTTTTTTGCCTTATTGGAACCCCTAACCCACCTGATCAACTTATGGCATGCTCTCAAAATTTCCACTTCTGGGTATCCGGCTGTCTGCAACTTTTTAATCTGGCTCAGGAAACTTTCCTTCAGGGAGTGGGTGCACGTCTTCTGGATCACGGCGCGCAATGCTGCGTATACGATGCTGGATTTCAGTCTTAGAATGACCAGACGAAAAACTCAGAATCGCCTTTACAGATCGAGGCTTATAGAACCAGCACAAGTGGTCATTCCTAAACCTGAGTCTAATATCTAAGAACTGAAGTTCTGCGTCAACAGATGGTTCATAGGTAAACCTCAATCCTTTGCCACATGCCGTGAAAATCTCTAAAATCCTGTCTAACCTGCTATGGTTATTGTCTCGTTCCGTGATAACCAAAAAATCAACATATCGGAAGACACGTAAGGCCAACCTACCCAAATTATGGGCGATCCCTGTATCAATGCGGCTAAGAAAAATATGGCTTAGGATTGGGGCCACCTTTGACCCGATACAGATTCCTGACTTCTGTGTAAAAACGTTCCCGTTCCATTCAACAAAGATTGAACGCAAATAAAACGACATTTCTAAAAACCTTTCCACAGAAGTGCCACAGTTGTCAATAAACTTAACTTCATCATTATCGTCAACAATACAGGACTTGACGTTGATCAATATTTCATCGTGTGGTAGTGAATAAAACATGTCTTCAATATCTACACTAAAAGCGGAGCATGAACCAGGATTATGATCCTTAAGAAAATTAACGATACTTTCTGAACTTTTCACCGAAAGAGGATCAGTGACGTTTAAATACTCAAGGTGCGTCTGTAGGTAACCCGACATTTCGTGCTGCCAAGTTCCCCTTTCCGAAATAATCGCCCTAAAGGGAGAGTCTTGTTTATGGGTTTTCACTGAGAAGAATATTTGCAAACTTAAGCCTTTTGCCTTCTTAACTCGAGAGGCCAGGCAAGCGAGTTTTAACCGCATTCAAGTTAAGACAGCAAAAGTGAAACAGCAGGCGCTCACCATGCTGCAAGAATGTAATCTCGCTTGCCTGGCCTCTCGAGTTAAGAAGGCAAAAGGCTTAAGTTTGCAAATATTCTTCTCAGTGAAAACCCATAAACAAGACTCTCCCTTTAGGGCGATTATTTCGGAAAGGGGAACTTGGCAGCACGAAATGTCGGGTTACCTGCAAACGCACCTTGAGTCTTTAAACGTCACTGATCCTTTTTCGGTAAAAAGTTCAGAAAGTATCGTTAATTTTCTTAGGGATCATAATCCTGGTTAATGCTCCGCTTTTAGTGTAGATATTGAAGACATGTTTTATTCACTACCACACGATGAAATATTGATCAACGTCAAGTCCTGTATTGTTGACGATAATGATGAAGTTAAGTTTATTGACAACTGTGGCACTTCTGTGGAAAGGTTTTTAGAAATGTTGTCGTTTTATTTGCGTTCAATGTTTGTTGAATGGAACGGGAACGTTTTTACACAGAAGTCAGGAATCTGTATCGGGTCAAAGGTGGCCCCAATCCTAAGCCATATTTTTCTTAGCCGCATTGATACAGCGATCGCCCATAATTTGGGTAGGTTGGCCTTACGTGTCTTCCGATATGTTGTCGATTTTTTGGTTATCACGGAACGAGACAATAACCATAGCAGGTTAGACAGGATTTTAGAGATTTTCACGGCATGTGGCAAAGGATTGAGGTTTACCTATGAACCATCTGTTGACGCAGAACTTCAGTTCTTAGATATTAGACTCAGGTTTAGGAATGACCACTTGTGCTGGTTATATAAGCCTCGATCTGTAAAGGCGATTCTGAGTTTTTCATCTGGTCATTCTAAGACTGTGAAATCCAGCATCGTATACGCAGCATTGCGCGCCGTGATCCAGAAGACGTGCACCCACTCCCTGAAGGAAAGTTTCCTGAGCCAGATTAAAAAGTTGCAGACAGCCGGATACCCAGAAGTGGAAATTTTGAGAGCATGCCATAAGTTGATCAGGTGGGTTAGGGGTTCCATTAAGGCAAAAAAGACGACAGAACATGTGCGCAATGATAAACGACCGGTGGTTGTACCTTATGTGCACAGGTTTTCGCACTGCCTGAAGAATGTAAGAAGTAGATATGGGGTGCGCGTGGCATTATCGGCCCCTAATAAACTTGCTACTGTCTGCTCCCGTCTGGATAAAAAGCTTTCAGGTGTTGGTAAAGTTTGCGTGCAATGTTCAAAAAAGCAAAAGGACAGATACGTAAAATGCAAATCACGTGTTGTTTACAGGCTGCCGTTGTCATGCGGGCGTGTATATATTGGTCAAACCGGCCGATGTGTAAATATTAGATTGAGTGAACATCTGTCATCGTTGAGGGCTGCAGGCGGTTTGCACCTGCCATCACATTGCAAAGATTGCGGTTGTGAGCCGATGGCGAGGGAGACAGATTGTTTGTTCCGGCATGGTCATCAGACTACGAGAGAGGTAATGGAGGCTCTCTTCATTATCAGAGAAGGCGAAAGGTGCATTAGTCATCCGTCTGTTGCCCTTAGCGAAAAGGAAATAATATTTCTGGAGTGCAGCCTGCCATCATGAATGACGCGGGATTAGGTTCTTTTGAAAGTTTGTGTTCACTCTACCTGCTTCTGTGTATGCTTTCTTGGACGCACGTGGGTGCTCCACGTGTGATGGGAGTTTTACGTCACTTGGATGACTCTGCTGTACACGCACAATCGCTCCGTTGAAACTTGGTTAACATGTGTATTTATTCGTGTCGTTTCTTGGAATAAACCTTAGTTCAGAGTCAGCGCTCGTGTTGTCACCTTGTCTTTCCTTCGTCTTCGTCCCTGTTTGCGCTGTAAGCTGGTCAATATGAATTGATCGAGAGCGCTCCCGTCGATCAAATTCCCACAATCTCGCTCATTTTGGACTAATCGCGACCACGGACGATTATGTCGATGGTGTGCAGGTGCATCACTTCGATCTACCTGGACCTGGTCATAACGACGATCGAGACGTACGTCTTCTGGGACGCCATCAAGACTGGTGCCGAGGGTGTCAAGGTGCTCGAAAACAGGCCCCGTTATCTTGACCTGCACGGGCAGGTGAGACTGATCAATGCCACAGCATAAACATTATCTTACATCGGGCTACGTGACTACCATCCGCAATGATAACTAGCGCGCACATTTCACAACGACAGTAAGACGCGGAAACGGTGTGCTTCAGCTGCATTCTCTTCAACCAGGTACCGTGTGATGCAGTGTCTGATTAGGACAACGGAGGTTCGGTCATCTTAATATGACCAAGTTTCCATCTGAAAGATAAAGCCAATGTGCATACCAACCGCTGTACTACGCCGTAATTGAAACAACTTAACGCACTTGTTATTCTTGTCTGCTACATTAGAAAACGTCGTAGTTGGAAAAAATCTGTAAAGAGTGCCTCCTATTAGTGTATTACCACGATGGCGATTTGTACGTTATAGCAGCATAGTCGTGACAAACAAAAATTAGCGATGCTTGCACTAGTGGTGCAAGGCTGACGAAGCTAATGGGCGCTCGGCTGGTCCTGGTTTGTCTCCGACACACCCGCATTTCGCCATTGTCCGAGGCTTCGGGAGACAACTCGCGAAGCGCCGCGATGCCCGGCGAACGCTTCTCGATTTCGCACCAAACTCACCGTAAAGACGTTTGCGTCAAACCGGACATGGTGGCAGAGGCTACGCGCGTGACCTCGGCTTGACAAGGTCCCACCCCTTTACATCCATATGCTATTCTACGATCTGCTTGGACGCCACAAGGGGACGCATGCTCTAGTGGAGCGAAGCTAAGCACAAACTAATAGCTTTTTGACACGCTGTGTACCGAACAAACCCACACCATCCACAAGCACTGAGGGCGTTAGCACAAGAGAAGAATAAAACGTGCGTGGAAGCGCCGCACATTGGACATTGCACAGAATAGCACGCTCGCTGTTAGGGACACGAGCTTAGGATATTTTTAGTGCAGGCTGCGCTTTCTTCCGTTTAACTACGGCAGCTCCACTGTTAATAGCCGAAAAGAACAAGGCATTAAATGACAGTCCCTTTACGCTGTCTTCCGCCTCCTCTGCGCTCACGAGAATTGCGAGCATCTGGTTTTTGAAAGCAAGAACGAGATGGCAGGCCACCTAGCTACGAAGAGCCCGATCCGAATATCGATATTTATCAACGGGACGACCATTCCCAAAATCGACAGTCTACGAGTACTTGGACTTCACGTCCATAAGGATGGATCGGGAGCGTTGACCTACCAAGACTTTAACAGACGCTCTCACAACTGGCGCACCTTGTCAATTGGATGGCAAACGAAAGGCATGGCCTCAAGGTGGAAGGCACGCTAAGAATAATGCAAGCACTGCTCACCAGCCGCATAACGCACGGTACGCCGTACCTGGCTTTAAAAACCAGCGAAATAGAAAAGCTTAACGTCATGATAAGAAAGGCAACCAGAGTCACCATGATACTTCCCTACATGGGTTCTACAACGCGTCTCCTTAAGATTGGCATCCTGAACACGTGGCAAGAGTTGGCAGAAGCGCACAAGAACAACTAATTGGAACCGCGCAAGCTGACGCCCACAGGCAGATCGGTACTTCGAAACCTCAATTATATGGTAACGTACATCGCGGACACGGACGGTAAAGAGCGCCTCCCGCCGGGCGTTAGGGGTTCCCTCTGCATCACACGCATTCCACGCCATATGCATCCCATATACCATAGAAGGCAGCATAGAGCTGGCTCCATCAAACCAAAATTCAACGAAGACCCCGCCGCCCGTTACACAGACGCGGCGAAGTATCGCATGGAAACGCATACGCTCTCAGCGTCGTCGAGTGCCGAGGCAGGGAGTTAGTGTCGGCCACCACCAAGGCACGCAACCCAGAAACTGCGGAAGAAGCGGCGATCGCTCTCGCCACCACCAGATGAAAGGACGCAGCGGTCACCTACGCCGACAGTCAGACTGCCTACAGAACCTTCTCAAGAGGCCGCATCTCAGCCCATGCACTCAACATACTAAAGAGGAGAAGCACTCCGCTCCCGTGCACTTGAATAACGTGTGTACCAGGACACGAGGGACTAGATGGTATAGCTTACGCTATACATCTACCTCTGTCCACTCTGAGATGTAGCTGGCGCACCTGCTCATAGTATCGTTGCCATGTTGACTGCGAAATGAAACCGGAGAAGCGCGAGCCAAGGACCACAAACGCCAGAAGACCACTTACTCGAAATTTGGGAAGGAACGCTCTATCTCATGGGCCTGGAAGCCTGTCGGTGCTTGTCGCCAGTACCGAGAGGGCAGTTGAAGCGAGAGGGTTCCTGGACTAAGGAGTCCTCCCGCCTTGGCGTGGCACCGACCATCGCTTCGGGCACCGTTTCGAAAATAAACGTTTATTCTTCCTCCTCTTTGCCTTTCTTGAAAAAAGTACTGTCAAATTCAAATACAAGTGAATTAAGTATACACAAAAATAATTATAAAACATGGCGAAAACATAGGCTTACCGTATATCAAAGAGTGCGAAGTAAATGTAAGACATAATTCGAAAAAGCTGTCTCCTCAGAATACCTAAACCGCAGCAAAAAGAATGCCTAATACTTGAAGATAACTGAACAGGTGAAAAGCCACTCAGACTGATAAGAAAAGCAATAAGTAGCGAAATTCAAGACCATAAGAACTGTCGTTCAATTTGGTGTGATTCGTAAATATCCGGAAGATCGCACGCATTGGGGAGGTCAATGTTCTGTAAAGCTGTGAGCGAGGTAGTTGCTATGCCCATGTGGGGTCAACGTCTTTCTGAAAATTGAATGGTTGTGTGCATAACAGGGGACTTAGCACACACGCCGACAGTGTTCTGCCGATTGCATTGTACGACGTAACATGGGTAATCACGTTAGTTCGCAGTTAGTTGCTTTGATCAAAACACATGCACGCTGTTGTGGCCCATGTCCATATTGGCCAAGTGGTGGTGACGTTCAAAGATGCAACACATTTCATGGTGTTTCAGTCGAACTGCTTATTGGGCGAATCTGGTGCCCAGCAAAGCCAGGAAAATAACCCCCAGAAGATAGCGGCGTGTACAGGCGCGAGCAAAAGTATACGGACCACGCGAGCGCGTGCCAAACTGGCTTTCCGCTCCACCTAGCGGAACGCCGCCTAACGGCCGCCGGAGAGCTCCACCGGAAATTATTCTACTCGCTACCCGCTAGCATGTCAATATTTCAGTGCCGTGCACCGCATTGTTAGTTTGCTGTTTCCACGTGCAGCGCTCGTCGGCGGTAAGAACGCTACATATCTGCCTTGATAGCGGTATCACAGCCGTCACGGCCTGCATCGACCGGTGTGCCGATGAAGAGATATCAGTTTCGCGAAGCGCTGTCGTCATATGAACCCGTGGATTCGGATACCGAAGAGCGCTTAGCGTTAGAAAGAGAAAGGTGGAAAATGCTTGTTCACAGTTGGAAAAACACAGGCCTCAGATTTAAGGAGGGATGCTTCTTGCACGTAGGGCTGCTGTCGATCGCAGCTGACGTGACGGAAGTGTCGCGAAGAGCCTGTGAGCCACGCGATTCCGTGGTCCGTATACTTTTGCTCGCGCCTGTACATCGTCGGTCGACGGTAGAAAAAGGCCACTGGTGAAATGCGTCGGTTTTAACGCGAAAGAGTTTCTTGGCTAGGCTGGCGATAGCGCTCCCAGCTGCCGTCCGCAAAAAGCGTCCGCAAAAGCCGTGCCCGGAAAGCACGTGACTTCGCCCACCGCAAGTGACGCCGGCGCCAAGGCGCCAACTGTCGCCGCAGCAGTAGTCGGCGCGCGCCCCGCTGCGCTGGCGCTACCTGCAGTGGCGTACGGCCGCGTCGCATCGTTTCTTCACTCGTTTGGCGAAAGTGCGCGCCCAATGTGGGGCGTCGCCATAGGAACACTCGGTGTGCGAACGCACGAGCTAGCCCATCGTCTTTCGCCGGCTGCGTGCCAAGTTCGATCTCGAATTAAAGACGGCCACTGAGGCCATCACGACGTCCAGATATACGTGAATCGATCTCGTATTCACCAAAGGCCCATACATTGCGCGAGATGTGATGTATGTATCCACCGACTACTCGTATCGCAAGGCCGTGATGGTGTCTTGTACCCGGCCCAAGTACGCCGTCGCCGGAATGATAAGCGGGCGACGGCACCGGTGACTGTCTAATGACATAACCCACAACACCGCGGCGGTCGTACAACTTCGATACGCCCGAGACCTGCGTCGGGCATATGTGCACATAGTGTCTGGACGATGAAATAGAAGGCATGTGAAGTGTCGACACCCCCTTTGATGGAACCAAATCATGTAAATAAACACAATCCGGCCTCCCCGATTGCCTCATTCTACAATTTACAACACAAATTGGCAGCACCAGCTTGCAGCACCCCTCCGCAACAACAATATTCTCATCTCATAAGAATATGCTTAGGGATTGTCGAACACTTTTGTACACTCGTCACAAGCAATTCTCGTGTCTTCACTGAGATTCTAGAACGCACTTAATGCTGTGCGTCGGGCAATACCAGTCCGAAAGTACCAAGCCAGGTAGGCGTGGTTTTGTTTTGCGCTGCGCGTCACAGAAAAGTGGTAACGAAGCTCCCCGTGAAGAAACCAGAACAAGTGCACGTGTCGATATCAAATCATTGCTCATTGAAGTATGCCTCATGTATGGAATGACGTAGGAACGGTGGATAGATGGATGGATAAACGGGTGGATGGGCAGGAGGGACCGCTTCTATGAGACACTGTGTATGGGATCATAAACAATGGAATGAGCTCGAAAGCGACATCAATGGGCAGTCATGAGTCCCTGCTTTCCCATCTGCCCTACAAAGTTATCTGTGATATCTCTTCATCAGCCGCGTTCAGCTCTTCGTTATCTTTTCTTCCATCTAAATAGCGTATTAATTTGTCTTTTTTATTGCGTTTACACCTCATATTGCACGCCGGTCACTGTTTCTTTATACTTATTCAAGCGGCAACTGCTGCTTGAAGCCTTTTTCGTACTATTTCGCTCACCCTAGCAACTACTGTATGGTACCTTTAAAAGTTTTGAAGCAGTCGCTTGCGTATATGTTTATGTATTCATGTACTCGCGTAATGTAGAAGTTCTTCTATACTCTTTCTTGATCGATGGATTGCTGTGCGGATATATGTGCTCTTGTTGCTTATTTCAGCATTATCCATTGCGCCGGCTTGATTTGCTGTAACGTACGTTTCTATGCCTTACTCCTGCAACGGCGACAGAAAGGCTGCTGGCAGCGTCTAAAAAATAAATAGGAAGAACATTTCAAAGCGTTGAACGTCGGCTAAATTATGAGAAATGTGGTGCAGCCAGAGCCGTGACAGCGTCTACCACGATATCCCAACACCGCATCGGTACGTAATCAACACGAGAGTCTTAACAGCTCACGGGAGGCAAAATATGACCGCCTGCATATTCAGCGCTAACGTGTCCTTTCGTTTTGTTTGCACCGAAGATGGTATGCGTAGAATTAATAGTATGACTAGCCAGCCACAATAACTGACCATCTTTGCCTGACACGTCACGATGAACAATGATTAAAGGTCCAGCAGCAGCCGGAGTAGCCGTCGCAAATCGAATGCCCCAACGCATTGCTTAGGAATAGTCGTAAGGGATTATCAAACGAAATCGTCAACGAATCTGACAATACGCAATGAGTTTCGCCACCAAGTCGTCTTAGTTATTGCCCGGTGCATTTATTTTCCGTTCCATGCCCAGGAAGTTGGGTATACTGAGAGTGTTGGCATAAACATTGCACAAGTCAGAGCTGTGCTTCAAACGAGCCCCACTACAGATATGTGGCCTGGGCTGGACAGCCATTACAAAAATGTCATACATGACCATATCCGGGACAAGGCAGATCGGGCTGCGTGGTTACAAGCTACATGCATGGCGTGTCTCCGTAGGTGGGTATATTTGATCAGTGCTGAGAGCAATACGTGGAAGTTCCTGCATGGGTCTTATATTGTCATATTGTAGCGGTAGGAGGGTATAAGAAGAGATTTATTGTGGGCGAAGTTCTGCCCGAAAATAGGGTTAACAAAAATTGAGTCGCTAAGAGCGTTCAACACACACACTGGCGTCTCTTCTTTTACTGTCCCTTCCAGGCGAACTTCAGCGCTCGTGTCTCTGTCTCGTGCGCGTGCACGAGAGGCACGCGTTGCGCCACCACCACGGAGAAAGATGGAACGCGAGAAAGCAGACGCTCTTCGTGGCTCGCTCGCTACCACAGACGCTTAGAAGCAGCCTCAGCGTCATTAGTCCCCCTCCGAGTACGCATCGTCCCGATGCGTTCGCTTTGGAGAGCATGAAAATGAGAAGAGCTTTGTCACTGTCTTTCATAGTAGGGCTTCATGCGAACTATGTGAACAGTTTCTGGAGTAAAGCGCTTGTGGCCGTCAGGGGTGACTTCGTAAGTCAAGTCACTTATTCGGCGAATGACTTCATATGGACCAAAGTACCGTCGTAGGAGCTTTTCGGACAGACCGCGGCGTCGTACTGGTGTCCAAACCCACACTTTGTCGCCTGGCTGGTATTGAAGGTCCCTGCGGCGCTCGTTGTAGTAGCCTGCGTCCTTTATTTGCTGTTGACGTATTCGGAATCGGGCTAATTGACGGGCTTCTTCTGCTCTCTGTAAGAACTGGTCAATGTCGGATGGATCGAAGTTGTCATTATGTACCGGCAACATTGCATCAAGTGTCGTCGTGACTGTGCGGCCATAGACTAGTTGAAACGGGGTTACGCGAGTTGTTTCCTGTGGGGCCGTATTATAGGCAAAGGTAGCGTAAGGCAAGATTTGGTCCCAGGTCTTATGTTCGAGGTCAACATACATAGACAACATATCAGCAATGGTCCGGTTTAGGCGTTCCGTCAAGCCATTGGTTTGCGGATGGTATGCAGTGCTTTTCCTGTGGCTGGTGTTGGTCATCGTGAGCAAGCACTTCATGAGTTCAGCTGTAAACGCTGCTCCTCGATCTGTAATCACAACCATTGGGGCGCCATGACGAAGGACTATATTTTGAATAAAAAACGTGGCAACTTCCGATGCCGTTGCCCGCTCAAGGCAACCAGTTTCAGCATATCGCGTGAGGTAATCAGTCGCGATGATGATCCACCTCTTCCCAGTTGATGACGTGGGAAACGGTCCAAGAAGATCCATCCCAACCTGTTGGAAGGGAGTTTTAGGTGGGTCTATGGGGTGAAGAAGTCCGGCCGGCTTTACAGGTGGTGTTTTGCGCCTTTGACATTCGCGACAAGTCTTCACATAATTCAAATGTAGAGTGTCTTCATAGTGTGAATTAGCTCGGAAGCAAAATAATGTTGAAAGCCTTTTGCGCGGTTGGCGTACATTTGAGCTGGACCTAGTGTCACTATGATAGCTACGATTTTCATATCACGTATAAAGGAAAGTAATAAAGTATATTCACTTAGCAGGCTCGATTTATTTACATTAAATTTTACGAATAGTTCTGAAATGTGTGCATTATATGTAGGTATGCAACAAAACGTAGGGCCCTTTATTTAGGATAAGATTATTTATGGATTGCTGTGTTCCATTACACCAAATTAGGTAATAACGCAGATGTGATGACAAGAGTGCCTTAACTATCAAAAGCTTTGGAGGAACTGGCACTATACGCTGACATTTTCTCAGTACGCCCAAGACCTTGGAAACTTTCTTTTGCAAAAGTTCCGTATGGGGATCAAACATCATTTAGACACATGCGGTTGCTCTGGTTTAAATGGAAGGCCATTATCACTTCCCAGTGACACGCGCGCTGGTTTCGATAGTTTGTGGGGAGCGCCGTTGTAACTTCCTCTTACGCGCAACGTAGGCCACGTTTATCTTGCATGCCACTTCTGGAACCGTGTCGACCATTCTCGAAACTTTGCATGCTTGACGCGCACATTTCAGTGGCTTCTGGAATTCCAGGGATAAGGCGAGAACGCCTTATCGCACTTGTAAAAAAGCCGACGCATTGCGCCGCTAGTCAGGCTATCCGTCGACCGACGATGTTCACGCCGCTGTGTCTATGAATTGTGATTGGCTTTGTTTTGCTGGGCACAAGTTCGCCCAAATAAACAGTTCGCCTGACATCACCTTGATTCCTCTCCTGCATGCTTCCGCTCAAGTGCTATGTGTGTCCCGACCACTTGACATATGCAGGAGGTGCTTCTCGGTCCATGTACCTCTCGCCCCCGTGCAGCCGTAAGTCAAGCCCAAGCAGCCAAGAGGACGACTCCAACCCATTCCATCGAGCTAGCCACAGACAACTAGGGCTCCCGCTAGAATACCAGCCGCTTCCATATAAGGACAAGAAGACTAGGGCTACAACGAAACCAGCGTCCATGATGACAGAAGGAAGGTCTCCGGCAACCGTGGTTGTGCAACAGCCCAAAGAGCCGCCTACCTTCCACGGATCGTCGAGGACCCGGAAAGCTGGCTAGACATGCACGACCGCTTTGCAGCCCTAATAAGTCGGACCCCGACGATAAGCTGCGCCATGTGTATTTCTACTTGGAAGACGCCGCAAGGACTTGGTTCGAGAACCGTGAGTCAACGCTTCGAACCTGGGACGACTTCCGTGCTGCTTTCCTGCCCACCTTTGCAAGCGTCGTGCGGAAGGAAAGAGCGGCATCACTGCTTGAGACTCGTTTGCACCTCCCCAACGAAAACGTGACGATTTTTACTTAGGAGATGACGCGACTTCTCCGCCACACCCACGCGGACATGTCTGAGGACAAGGTTCGCCTGCTTATGCGAGCAGTGAAGTAGGAGCTCTTCGCCGGACTAATCATAAACCCTCAAAGATGGTTAGTAGTACTTCTCCGAAGCTACCACCATTGAGAAGACCTTCGTGATGTGCACCCGGCAATACAATCGCCGCATGTGCCCAGACATCGTAGAAGTCCAAGGACTCGGTCCCAACGACCTACGCGAGACCATAAAGGCCGTTGTCCGCCAATAACTGCGCCGGATTTTCCCGTCGTCGCCGCCCCAAGTCGCCTCTCTCGAAGACATTGTTCGCGAGGAAGTACAGCGATCACTGAGCGTTCCCGAACGACCGCAGCCCGAACCGGAGGCGATTACCTATGCTGCGGTTGCACGCCGACCTGCCACCGCTCCAGGCCCAGGCCAGGACCCACGCCTCCGCAATTTCGTCGCCAGCCACCGCCGCCACCTCCGACGCCATCCTGCTCGCCAGTAACCTAGCGTGCACCGAGGAAAGCTCACATCTGGCGCCCCCCGAACCACCGCCCACTATGCTACCACTGTAGCGAAGCCGGGCACACCTACCGCTACTGCCAGTACAGTGAGGTGGGACTGCGTGGCTTCGACGTGAACGCGCCGTGTCCGCGCCCCGTGAGCGATCTCCCGACATCGCCGACTAGATCACCGGCTCGCAGTGGCAACGACGACGACCTTCCCGTTGACATTCGCCTGGCCGTTACGTCTCCCCGGATCGCCGCCGGTACACTGGCACCACCCGGGTCCGATCTCCAAGCCTCTATCCGGGAAAATAAAGGGAGTAACCGACGTAGGCGCGGTTGCTGCACGACGCGATGCCGAAGATCCTCCGCTGCCGCCGCCGATCACGACGACCGCGACGCACGAACCCTCCCGACGTAGTTTCAGCATGCCGCCTGACCAGAGTCTTCACGAGAAAGCCTCGCTGCCGACGCGGATGTAGCAGTGCCGGAGCAAGCCGACGCAACCGCGATCCGACGTCTGGACATAACCGGAACGCAAGAGGACGAACCACCGAGCTCGACGTGATTTTTGACGGCCACAGTGTCGCCGCCCTAGTCAATACTGGCGCCGACTACTGTCATCAGTGGTCTCTTAGCTGCCAAGCTGAAGAAATGAACAGCAGGGGGCCACCTTATAACACCGGCAGAAACCTGCACGGAAAGTCACCATTGAGAGTCAGACGTATTTGGTGAGTTCTGTATTCCTGCAGCAATGCTCGCGTGACGTCATTTTAGGCATGGATGTCCTCGACCAGCAAGGTGAGTCATCGACCTAAGATCCAGGTCGATCAGGCTGTCCACGGATAATACAACACTGTCAGACTGCGAAATCGCTTATCATGCTTTGAATGTGACAGAAGAGCAAGTAACCGTGCCGCCACTGTCCAGCGTCATTTCCGTCACCACCAAAGCGCCTACCAAATTGCAAGGCGTCATCGAAGGCGACCAGCACTTGCTCCTAAACCGTCATATGTGCGTCGCAAGAGGCGCAGCCAAGCTGCATAACGACGAAGCCAAGGTAATGGTGACGAACTTCAGCAACGAATACAGGCACCTGAATAGGGGTACGACGGTAACGCACCTAAGGGAATTCGTGGAAGTAAGCAATGCCTTCGCCATCACCGATTCTCGGGGACCCGCAACGACGACCGCAGTGTCCGCGCCCGCCTTCGACATCACTCAAGGCATTTGCAGGTAGAAACAAAAGTAACTCAAGGCCTTACTCCAGCAATACAAGGACTGCTTCTTGTCATCGTGGCATCGTAAGACACCCCACCCTAAACATCGCATCATAACCGACGAATATGCCCGTCTTCTCCGTCAGAGTCCCTAGCGTGTTTCGGCACGGGAAAGCGAGACCATCAAGCAACAAGTCGGCGAAGTGCTGCGTGACATCGCTCAGCTGTCTACAAGTCCGTCAGCGTCACCCATGGTGTTAGTGAAGAAGGATGGAATCCTACGTTTTTACGTCGATTATCGTCGCCTGAACAAGATCACGAAGAAAGACGTGTGCCCTCTCCCACAGTTAGATGATGCCTTGGATCTACTCTACAACGCAAAGTATTTTTCGTCGATGGACCTGAAAACGGGCTACTGGCAAATCAAAGTAGACGAGAGAGACCGAGCGAAGACTGCCTTCATAAATGCAGACCGCCTGTTCGAGTTGCATAAATGCAGACCGCCCTTTGGTCCTTGCTCGGCTCCTGCGACGTTCCGACGGGTTATGGACACAGTATTGGCAGGCTTAAAGTGGCAGACTGCCTCGTCTACTTGGGCGATGTAGTCGTATTTGCTTCCAGCTTTGACGAACACCTCCGGCGCCTTGAAGCTGTTCTTCGGCTAATGGAAGCCTCCCGACTTACCCCGAAGCAAGAAAATTCCCGCTTCGCATTTGAGGAGCTGTTCTTCCTTGGCCATTATTGACAATCGGGAATACGCCCTGAACCGCAGAAAGCTGCTGCGATCGCCGTCTTTCCTCCGCCCATCGAAAAGAAGGCAGTACGCCGATTTCTTGGGCTCGGCACTTTTTACAGGCGCTTCGTCAAGAAGTGTTCGAGGATCGCAGAGCCGCTGACGTACCTCACGAAGGCCGACTTCAAATGCAAACGCCGCAAGTCGAGGTATTTCAAGAACAAAAGCGACACCTGCAAGCGCTGCAAATACTCGCGCACTTCGACGATGAAGCTGACACCGAAATTCGCACAGACGCAAGGAGCACAGAGCGTGGCGCCTGCTCGTGCAGAGGACAGATGCACTTGATATGGTTATCAGTTATTCTAGACGGTCACTTTGAAGGTAGAAGCGAATTATTCCACCGCAAAAAGCGAATGCCTTGCCATCATCTGGGCTACGTCAAAGTTCCGCACCTACCTGTACCGCAGGCCCTTCACAGCCGTGAGTGACCACCACGCCTTAGGTTGGCTAGCTTACTTGAAATATCCATCAGGACGCCTCGCATAATGGAGTCTTAGACTGCAAGAATTTGTCATCACAGTCGTATACAAGAGCGAACGAAAGCTCTCCGACGCCGACAGCTTGTCTCGAGCCCCCGTCAATCCGGCGCCTCAGGGTGACCAGGACCATGACTTTCTTGGGACCCATAAGTGCCCACGACTTCGCGAAACGCCAACTAGCTGTCCCAGAGCTCAAGAGCCTCATGGACTATGTGGAAGGCAAGACAGCCTCCGTGCCGAAAGTATTCCGCCGAGGACTGGCGTCGTTTTTTTCTGCGGAAGAACGTTCTCATGAAGAACTTCTCACATCTCCGCGCCGTCCACCTCCTCGTGGTGCCTTCAGCGTAACGTCTCAGAGGCTCTGGAAGCTTTACACGACGACCCGTCAGCCGGACACCTCGGTTTTTCCCGCACAACATCAAGAATACAAGAGAAGTACTATTGGCCGCGCGTCACTACCGACGTCGCCCATTGCGTAAAGACATGCAGAGACTGTCAGCGACGCAAGACGCCAACAACTAGGCCAGCCGGACTTCTGCAACCCATCGAACCACCTCGACGGCAGTTCCAGCAAATCGGCATGGACTTACTGGGACCATTCCCGACGTCGAGTTCCGGCAATGAATGGATCGTCGTTGCGACTGGCTACGTCACCGCTATGCCGAAAAAAAGGACCCTGCCCAAAGGCACTGCCGCCGAGGTCGCCAAGTTCATCGCGAACATCGTCCTGCTTCACGGATCCCCGGAGGTCCTCATCACCGACAGAGGTACGGCACTTACGGCTGACCTAACTCAGGCGATGTTGAGGTACAGTCACACGAACCACCGCCTACCACCCGCAGACGGATCGCCTCACCGAGCGTCTAAATAAGACCATCGCCGACATGCTGGCCATGTACGTCGACGTCGAACATAAGACGTGGGACGCCATACTTCCGTATGTGACCTTTGCGTGCAATACGGCCGTTCAAGAAACGACGCAGCTTGCTTCACACAAGCTTGTCTATGGACGGAGCCCAACAACGACGCTTGACGCCATGCTTCCGGTCGGCACCGACGAAGAAGACCTCGACGTTCCTAGCTACCTGGAGCGCGCCGACGTAGCTCGACAGCTGGCTCGCCTGCATATCAAGAGCCAGCAGATTGTCGACAGGCGCCACTACAAGCTTCGACGACGCCACACTGAATACCAACCCGGTGACCCTGTCTTGGTCTGGACTCCGATATGAAGGCATGGATTGTGTGAGAAGCTCTTGCGGCAATAGTTTGTACCGTACAAGGTAGTCCGACGTCATGGTGAACTGGACTATGAGGTCGTGCCCGATGGCTTAACACCATCCCAGCAGCGGCACGCCAAACCTGAAATTGTACACGTGGTGCGACTTAGACCTTATTACACGCGCTGATTAACTGTGACGCATTGTTAACGTAATTTGTTGCATGTACTCTTACTTTCATGTTGTGTCTTCAGCATCGGGAAGATGCTTTTTCAAAGGGGGGTAGTGACACGTGCGGTTGTTTTGGTTTAAGTGGAAAGCCGTTATCACTTCCCAGTGATACGCGCGCTGCGGGGAACGCCGTTGTCACTTTATGTTACGCGGAACACAGGCCGCGTTTATCTTGCATGCCACTTCTGGAACCGTGTCGACCATTCGTGATACTCTGCATGCTTGACGCGCACATTTCAGTGAGTTCTGGAATTCCAGAGATAAAGCGAGGACGCGTTATGACGCGTGTAGAAAAGTCGACGCATTACGCCTGTTTTCAGTATTTCAGTCGGCCGACGATTGTCCACACCGCTATTGCAGTGCATTCTCACTTTGTTTTGCTGGGCAGAAGATCACCCAATAAACGTTTCGCCTGACATCACTTGAGCCCTGCCTGCTTCGCCTTGAGTGCTGCGTGGATCCCCGACACGTGATAATATATTCCTGAAACACTACGCCTAAAGATTTTGCTGTAGAAAATCCAATTTTGTTAATATTTAACATGAGATTATAAGAATGAGTGAGCTCGTAAAGCGGGGATTTAGAGCGAAAAAAAAAATTACAGCCCTAGCACTCCGTGCAAATGGTTAACCAGCGAAGCTCAAATGCGCGGCCCCGGTGTTTAGCAGTGGGTTCAACCCGACACAGACGTCGCAGCCGAAGCCAAAGTGCCGCTGGAGAAACTCTCGCTGAAAGCGGGCGTTCGCCCCGCGAACGCGCTCCCGCAATCATCACGTCGACTCTGTTCTGCCCGCAACGCTGCTTCTTCGGCGCGCCGTCGTTGCATGCGTTTGACATCGCGAGCTAACATCCGTGGCTTACCCATGTGGAAGCTCTCAGTCGAAGCTGATGCGCGCGTGCTCGGCGCCACGGCTGCGATGGGATGGACGACGTCACTCACGGGCCAGCCAATGGCAAGCGCGCTTTGGTACGGCGCAGAGAACGACGTCACTGGAAGGCGCAGCCAATGGAGACCGCGCGCGGTCCACGGACGAGCGGTTTTTCGTTTCTCCTAGCGATAAAAAGCTTTCGCTGTAAAAGAACAGCTTTCGTTTTTGAGCAGTTATTTTTGTAAAGAATCAAGTCTCCAGCCATATATTTTATCTACGGTTGACTTAGCTGGATTCATGAGATCATGTATATTTGTTCCTGAAATGAAAAAACTTGTATAATCAGCATAGATTATATATTGGGCTAGTCAACATTTACAATATCATTATTAAATATAACCAAAAGCGGCCCCAATATGCTGCCTTCGGGAACTCCGTATTTAACAGGTAGCATAGAACACAGAATTCTGCTTATCGATACACACTGATGCCTGTTAGCTAAGTAGTTTTGAATTAGATTGAGGGCAAATAGTTTTGAATTAGATTGAGGCTGTTCTACAAACTTTGCATACGTGACGCGTAGGTATGGCTTGTTTCTAGATTCTACACGAGCATGAATGATAACACTAAAATTTAGTGCGATACCTTCATATAATTCGACGTGCCTCGCCTCTCATCACTTTTTCTATCGGCTATCGTACCCGCCTCGATCGTTTTGTTGTTGTTATTCACAAGATCGACCAATAAAAACGTAATCTTTAACAGCTTCCTTAACAAGTCAAGTGCCCGTCACGACCACGTGATAACTTCCGGAGGTGCTTCCTGGTTCATATAGCAACACTCCCGTCCAGCCTTGAGGAAAGCCAGTACCATCAATAAGACGACTCCAATTCCGCGCATCGAACCAGCCGAAGGCAGGAAGGACTGCCGCCAGAATACGGGCTTCTTTCCGACGAAGACAAGAAAAGGCAGGCTACAACGAAGATAGGATCCACTATTACGGCATCAGTGTCACCGGCGACTGTGGTGACGCACAAAGAGCCCCTCACATCCCGTGGGTGATTGTACGAGGGACCGAAAAGCGGGGTGGACAAACGTACGACTGCATGGACGCCTTCAGTAAACCGGACCCCGAAGACAAGCTGCGTCGTATTTATTTTTACCTAGAGAACGCTGCGAGGACCTGGTTCATGAACCTTTATTGGACGCTTCGAACCGGGGCATCTCCGATCCGCATTCTTGGACATCACGAGCGCGGTCCGTAAGGAAAGAGCAGCGCCATTGCAGGAGACACGGGTACAGCTCTTAGATGAGAACGTGACGTAAATCCCAGATTCATCGACTTAAGCTCAGTCTAAAACATTCAACCAACACTACGACACCACCAAATAAGAAGATATCTCACCATGCCTTGAATGTGCTTGAAGAGCAGCTCGCCGTTCCGTTACGCTCAAGCGTTATTTTTGTCGGCTCCGAAAAAACTACGAACCTTGAAGGCCGCATCGAGGACGACAGAGACGGACTGCGCGAAATAAACCGGTACAAGGAATACACGCGCACAAGCGCAGACTACCACCTGAAGGTTTATTGAAGAAAAGTCACATATATAAAAAACAGGATAAAACCCACGTGGGCGATTAGAGATTGGCGGTTAAATAATCAATCTACAGTTGGTGCGACGTAACACATGGGCTAGTGACGCACATATTGTCATACTTGTGAATGAAAAACGCCTCAACAACCTCTCGCGCTTTCCTATCTCTATGCCGGGACAGCACTTTCGTTTGGCGCAACAACGGGTGACATCGAGGACTAGCCGCAGCTTCTTCTGAGCCGCCAGATTTGCGTCGCAAGAGGGATAGCCAAATTGCCTCACGTGAAAGCGAGCCTAACACTGCGAACCGAAGCAATGAATAAGGCACCTTAAGAGGCACGACGCTCTCCTGAATCGAAGAATTCGCAGAAGCGACCAATGACTTCGCGCTCGTAGGCGCCATCGAACCATGTCCGACAATCAGTTTTAGAGGCGAAGCGCCTTAGGGTCTAGCCTTGTCCGTCCACGTTGTCCGTTCGTCACGCCACAGCACCGTGTCCGCCGATCCTGGATGCAGAGAACCCAGACCAGTCATGGGCACGTTACCAGTAAAAAGTAACAGTGTTACAGTTACAGTTACCGAAGCCAGAAAAGTAACTATGTTACAGTTACAGTTACTCACCTTCCTAAAGTAACTTGTTACAGTTACAGTTACTGCTAAAAAGTAACGTCGTTACTTTTCCGTTACTATGCAAGATTAATATACCGCAAACGAAATTATGTAGTTCTTTCAACGGAAACGTATAAAGGCGTGCTGTTAGTCGAAGTTGCTCGTAGGAAAGCGCCAGATAAAGAATGGAATGGGGCTCACTCAAAAGCCCAACACCAGCAATCGTTGCGTACGCCTCATTTTCTGCAACAATTTTTTTAATGATTGTCGGGAATTTATTTACGAAAAAAAATGGCAGATCCCATGTGCAGTGGGAATCAACGAAATGCGAAGCATGCATCAGAAACCTAACATGGAACTGCATTGTTGTCTCGCTGTACCGATTTTGGTACATATGAAGTTAACGAAACGGCAAGAGCACCAAGACCGTGGTATGTAAACCATGCCGCTTATGACTCGCATATGTTATGATTGTAATGCTATGGCCTGTCATTTACGTTTGTCATGCAGTCGTGCAACGTGCCATAGCAATTTTTGTGTACATCGCATCAATGAAACGCGTGGCATGTAAATCATGCCGCTCATAACATGCATGTCACGATTTTCATGTTCTTAGGACGTGTCACCCATGGTAGTTATACATTGTTGTCTCGCCATATCAATTTTGGTATATATCAAGTTAACGAAGCGGCCGCAGAGCACCAAGACCGTGGCACGTAAATCATGCCGCTTATGATATGCATATTATGATTCTTATGTTATGACCTGTCATTTACGTTCCCCATGCAGTCATGGTGTGCCATACAAATTTTAGCATACATCCCATTAACGAAAAGGCCAGGAGAGCACAAAGACCGTGGCACGTATATCATGCCGCTCATAAAATGCACTTCACTATTTTCATGTTATGACCTGTCATTTATGTTCGTCATAGAGTCATGTTGTTGCATAACAATTTTCGTATACATCCCATTAACAAAACGGCCAGGAGAGCACAAAGTTATAGGCGGCTAGATAGATGGATACGCTCAAAGTCGCCGAAGTTCGCCAAGAAATGTTTCGCATTTAATACGTTGGGACAGCCTGGTGCCAAGGACTGCTGCACGCTCGTAAATGGAATGGGAGCTCATCCTAAGACGCGAGAAAGAGGCCAGGCCCCTTCGAGCCATTGCTGCCGGCACTTTGGGAAGTGCTTTTTGGAAGTACCGCCGCTTTGAGAACTGAACGTATGCTAGGCATTGAAAAGCCTCTATTTCTAGGTGGTTTCCGCGTGGTTGGTCATGAAGAAACGGATGGCCACGCAAAAAAAAAGAAAATTAGGGATACTGCACCGGCCTCTGAACAACAGCGACTTCTGTCACCTAGGCCGACCATACTGAGGTGTTACGCACCTTTCTCTGCATGGGGGCGGGGATAAGAACCCTTCCCCGCCTTTTTCGTCGCCGACTGGCGGAGCTTTGCTTGCCTTCATAGGAAAAAATTCTTCATTTCCACCCTGGGAACGCACATCCAAAAAAAAAAAAGAAAGCGAAGAGATGTCCGAGTCCTGCACAGCATCGCGATACAAACGATACATCGTAACAACATTCCACTAGTCAGATACAAATACATTTTGCAAATTTACCTAGATACAGAGGTACACATAGTCATAAATATTTAAGAGAAACATTGGGATAGTCTTGTATCGCGATACTGCCGAGCCCTGCTTTTAAGAAGTGTTGCTGCTGGATATTTTTTAAAGGAAGTAACTGTAACGGTATTTACAGTTACAGTTACCGGGTAAAAAGTAACAGTGTTACAGTTACAAGTTCCTCTAAATTAAAAGTAACTAGTTACAGTTATAAGTTACCGAAAAAAGTAACTAGTTACCGGTAACGCGTTACTAGTAGCTAGTTACTGCCCAAGACTGACCCAGACGGTGTATATGAAGGGTTGTCGGGTAAGAAACTATTATCAGGAGTTTCTGCTAATGCGCCCTGGCTGTCGGCGTCATCACTGTCGTGGCCACGGTAAAGGAAGCCCGTCAGCAGCTACTGACGTTTTGCTGTGCGAAGCACCGCAGCACCTTAGGACCTAGCTTTGTGGTCGACTCTCGCTGTCACGATATACAAAACCGCTGCTATAGTGGAAACATATGTACTACGTGCATGTGTTCGCCTCACCTCAAGGCGATATACGAATTATAGCAAAAAGATTTAAATGCAACAGCATTAAAGAGGAAAAAAACAAATACATTTGTATATACTGTGGGCAACCCTTAGGCACTTCTACTTCATGTGTACGTATTCATCACCACCCAGGTCTCATCTTTATCTGTGGTGGGTTGTCATCTTGAGTCAGATCTGTGCCTTGGGGTCAGCCATTCTGCGTAGCCTCAAGTCTTAATAAAACGGCCTTATTACCACTGCTTCACAAGTTGTGAAGAGTGCTCTTCGGTCTCTGCCCTCTGCCACACCGGTCTTCCCCTGGAGCTTCGATCAAGTCACAAGAGTTGCTTGATTAGCTGAAGAAGCACAAAGCCATGTTCGACGCGCATTCCACTCCGCTGGGAAATACTTCTGTTACAACGCATCGAATAGAGAGAGAAGGCCATCGCCCCTATCGCGTGTCACCCGCCGAGCGGAAAGTTATTCAAGAAAACGTCACCGACATGCTCCAACGGAATATAACACGCCCATCTTCGAGCTCTTGGTCAAAACCTCTTGTTGGGCGAGTTCGTACATTGTTGAAACTTAAAGGCCTTGAAACCTGTGTCGTCTGGTTGCGCCGGTGCCTTTAGGTTTCAAGAGCTCTCAGTCGTCTGCAGTTGTTCTGGTTCCTAAAAAGATGGCTCTGTAGGGTTTTGTTTACATTACCAGGCACTCAGCAAGATCACGCGCAAAGATTTATATCCTATGCCTGGCAAAGTCGATGCCTTGGACTCCCTCAGGGTCCTGAGTATTTTTGACTCTCGACCTGCGTTCCTGGTACTGGCAAATACCTATGCATGAGGACGATAAAGAGAAAATAGCGTTTTCAACACCAGACGGGCTCTATGAGTTCAATGTCATGCCGTCCGGCCTTTGTAATGCACCCGCAACGCTCGAGAGTATGATGGACACCGTTCTCCGTGGCTTGAATTGGAAGACTTGCTTGTCTTATCTAGATGACATTGTAGACCCTTATTGCGCTAATCTTCGTCATCTGTACATAATCATCATCACATGGGTTTCTTCTTCATCGATTGTGGGTTTTCACCCTGCGTCTCATCTATGCCTTGGGCTCGGCCGGTTCGCCGCATCACCCAGGCCTAATAAATACCCTGTGGTGACTGCATCGTCCCAATATCGCTATTTTTCCGTCAAGCTTCCCTCAGCATCTTCACCGTCTGGATGAAGTACTAACGCGGCTTGCCAACGCTGGACTTCAGCTCAACACCACGAAACGCCACTTCATGATCTAGACAATCAAGGCGTTAGGACACATTGTCAGTAAGGATGGGATTCGCCGTGATCCTGACAAGGTGTCCGCAATTCTGCACTTTCCTCGTCCAGACAAGATCAACGATCTGCGCAGTTTCTAGGCCTCGCTTCCTATTTTCGCCGATTCATACGGAACTTCGCCACCATAGCTTGGCCTTTGCACAAACTACTCCGATCGCATGCTCCCTTCGTGTGGTCTCCCGAATGCGAATCAGCTTTCGTCTACCTGAAACGCGCTCTCACCTTGGAACCCGTACCTCGCCATTTTGACGAAACCGCACCTACTCTCCTGCATACGGACGCCAGTGGTCATGGCAGTGGTGGCATTCTTCTGCAGCAAAACGAATCTTCACGAGAGAGGGTCATTGCTTACGTAAGCTGCGTTGCCGAGAAGAACTACGCCATCAGCCGTCGTTTGGTCCGTGCAAAAATTCCGACCTTACCTTCACGGGCGTCATTTTACCGTCGTGACGGACCATCACGCCTTATGCTGGCTTTCGACATTGAAGAACCTACCTAGGCGCCTTGGTCGGTGAATTCGACGTCTACAAGAGTACGACTGCACCATTACCTACAAATGTGGTAGAAAACACTAGGAAGCAGACGCACTTTCTCGGTGTCCACTTTCTGCGACACACTGCAGTGGGCCTTCAACCGTCCTGCGTCAAGCTCTCGCAAAATCCCTCCTCGTACACTCCGTCGTTAGCTGCTGTGGACCTGGTACTGCCACATGACAACACATCATTCCAATCTCACCAGCTTGGACACTTTATGAGTGACACTTTGTCACTCATTTCACATTCACAGTGGCAACGCGAGGGTGACGTACGGTGACATACCGGTACGATACAAGTGCTTCGCCACTCGTCATAATTTATATTAGTGGAGATGCGACGATTTTTTTCCATCAGCTTTCTACGTGAATACAGACCTTCTCAAGCTTGAGCTACAGTTCAGAGCTCTGCTCCTGCCTTAAAGGACTGTTCCTCAACTTTGTCGAGAACACCAGAGCCTTCTGCGGAACCTGCATCACAACCAAAGAATATACCCGTCCGCTCCGCCAGAGCCCATAGCCAGTACTGACTCGGGAACGCGAGGCCGACGAGTAATCAACGAAATGCTACGCGACGGCATTATCCAGTGGTTCAAGAGTCTGTGGGCGTCCCCCATAGTGTCAGTTAAATCGTGGACGGAACTGTGTGCTTCCGCTTCGATTGCCATCGCCTGAACAAAATCGCGAAGACGTATATCCTCTCCTGATTGGCGACGCCTTGGATCGAATCTACAGCACAAGGCATGTTCCGTCGACAATACAAGTCAAAGTCGCCGAGAGAAATCGGCAGAAGACCGTACATTCATTATATCAGACAGCCTGTTCTGGTTTAAGGTCATGCACACTGGTCATTGCTCGGCACCTACGACTTTCCAATGCGTCATCAATCCTGTTCTAGCAGGCTTGAAGCGGCAGACTTGCCTCGTCTATTTGGATGACGTCGTCGTGTTCATCTCAAACCTCGACACAACTCTAGCGCCTTGAAGCAGTTCTTCAGGCACTCTAGACAGCCGGACACACAGAAGCCAGAAAAGTACCGCTTCGCATAGAAAGATCTCATATTCGTGAGCCACATTATTAACAAGGGCGGAGTTGAACCTTACCGACATAACACATCCGCCATTGCTGACATTCGATGACAAGAGATATCTGCGTCGATTTCTTGGACTGTGCATCTATAAAGCCATTTCATCAAAGACTTGCCTAGGTCTCAGACCTTAGGTCTCAGACTCACCTACGCAGCTTACGGAGGCCAACGTCCAATTCATATGGGAGACCGCGCAAGTATAGCGTTTCAAGAACTTCGCCGAATACGTCGAAACCAAAATACACACCGATGCAAGGAGCTTAATACTCGACGTGGTCCTTCTGCACAGGACTGACAGTATAGAAATGGTCATCAGTTATGCTATCTGGTCGCTGTGAAATGCGGAAGCAAATTATCCCCCAGCAGAGAAGGAATGCCTTGACGTCATCTGTGATACATCGTGGTATCACCCCTGCTTGTACGGCAGGCCTTTAAATGTTTTGAGTGACCGCGACGCCTTGTGTTGGCTGGCTGATCTGAAACGCCCTTCTGGGCGCCTCGCAAGATCTTTGACTCTAAGAATGTGATGTCACCATCGTTTAAAAGTCCGGACGAAAACATTCTGACGCAGGCCGCTTGTCCCGCGCCCCCGTCGTCCCGCGGTTAGAAAACGAGGACAACGCCTAAGTAGGACCGATAAGTGCCTACAATTTCGCCATAAAACAGCGGGCTGACCCAGAAATGAGAGATGTGGTAGACTACCTTGAAGGCCAAATCGCCATGGGGCCGAAGTTGTTCACGCGAGGATTGGCATCAGTTAGCTTAAAAAACGACATTGTCACAAACAACTGTTGATCGGTAAGAGCCAATTACCTTCTCGCCGTGCATCAGCACTGCGGCCAGAGATAGTTCAGATTTGGATGAAGTGCCGATGATTGGTCATCTCGGCTTTTTTCCCGCACGCTCACCAGGATACATGAAAATGCTACGGACCTCGCCTGTCTTCCAAAGTCACCAATAACGTGAGCACATGCCGATACTGTCAGTGACGGAACATGACACCCAGCCCAGCGTAAATTCTACAGCCGCGCAAACCACGAAGCCAACCGTTTCATCTCACAGCGATAGGCATACCGACTGAACCCTGTGATCTTCGTCAGTTAATATAACTGTAGGATGAGTTAATGTGACCAAACATTAGTTTCCTTGCGCCCCGATAAATAACTGGAAAATACATCAAATGAGTTATCTGCGATTAAATAAGAACGCATTTTTTCCATCAAATATCGCATGACTTATTGCATCATATGCCTTGGTAATGTACAAAAATACTACTATGGCTAAGTTGCCTCCACGTAGAGCGGAATTAATATAGCGAGAAAACACTGAAACAGTGGTAGACGTGGTTCTGTTGACAACAAAACTATGCTGCTTGGGACGAAGTATATTGTGATCGCGCAGGAAGTCGTTTAGCTGTGACGAAATTAATTTTTCATGTGCAATGTTGATAAACACAGGACAGATATTGGACTGTAGCTATCCGGAACGTTCCGGTCACCAGATTTGTATGCTGGTATTACTTTATCAGTCTTGAGTACATTAGAATAAGTATATTAACCCTTTGTATCCCAGCGTCCATATAAGTGGACGGGACATACGACCAAAGTGTGTCCATTCTAGCGAGTGCTCCACCGTAAAACTGAGTTCAAATATTGGCGTTGCGTTGGTGTTTCATAAAAAAACCACCAGATGGCAATATCTTTCATGGTGGCCCGTAGAATGGACACACTTCGATAGTATGTCCCGTCCACGTATGTGGATGCTGGGATACAAAGGGTAATAAGTGGCATAACGGACTACACAGAACATCAATATATCTTTTAATTCTTGGGAAGATACCACGGCATGGCCAGTCGCCTTGTTTCCCGGCAACTTCTGAATAATCATGTGTGGTTTCATCCTCAGTTATGTCGCGTAGATTAAAATTACTTGTAACAGTAGGTAGCGCACTAAAGTTGGGTGCATGGGCAGAGATCTTGCTCGCGAGATTCAAACCAATATTAATAAAGTAACAGTGAAAGCTGTTGGACACCTGGCGTATTGGATTATGAGATATAATGCGTTCCTTCCTATGAATGGATCAATGGATGGATCTACCATATCTTGTTCATGTTACTTTCATTGTTTTGAATTAGGTTTAGAGCTCCATTTACATTATCATCAAGCATTTCATCGCGTTCCTGTGCCACTTGACGGTGTGTATCTGTGTGACTCCCAGTCGCTTTAAAAGTCAGGTCGCTATTTCACCCCGACTTTAAAGAAATTTTCACGGTGTAGTACTACACGAGTTTGTGACGAATATTAAAGCTGGGTAATGACCGTCAAAGTACGTAATTTGCATAATAATATCATGACAAGCCACCATGATATTAAGCTAGACGTTTATTGCTTCTTTACAGCAAAGACTCTACATCACGTGCTACGTGCTTGGGACGAGCGGAAAATGAATCGCGACAAGAACTTCGTAAAAAAGTTCACAACATGAACATTCATAACTTGCATACATATATAGCGTTACATGAATGGCACACTTGGCAATGTGCATATGTCATGGAGCTGTCACGGTCGTTTAGTTCACTTGGTATGCGAGAGAGCGTGATCCATGACAGAATATTCGACAATGAATGACATGAATGGCGTGGGACATATGCCATGCACGTCACGACATGTTCGGCGTTCGTGTTGTTCACTGCTCTCCTTGTGTCCGTGTCCTGCACGCCCCTTCTTTTGATTAACGACATGAATGATAGTTTACAAGAATTATCGGAGCCGCTTCCACACATAGGGCATGTGTCAATATATATAGCATAAGAGAACATATGCCATGGCATGGGCGTATACACTTGTATAAAACCAGCATCGATTGGCCACTTTCAGCTGGCGTTGTCCAATGACCCAGGCAGCACGCCAACACAGGACTTATGTAGGCGTGAAGTCGGCCAAAGTCGGCAGCGATATCGGGCCTAAGTCGGCAAATTGCGCTCGCGCTACTTTCACCCACATCTGCCCGATGATGACCAGCCAGAATGGCGCCACTGTGGCGAAGCCACCATGGGTCGAACTTGGCCAGCCAGAGTGGGCGAAATTTGGCCAGCCAGAGTGGGCGAAATTTGGCCAGCCAGCGTGGGCGAAATTTGGCCAGCCAGAATGGGTCAAATTTGGCCAGCCAGAATGGGTCGGATTTGGCTAGGTAGCATTGGCCAATGTTGCGGGCATTCAGGCTTTTTTGGCGTGTTGTCGGCCCCGCCGACAATCGGGAAACCCCTTGCGCGACCGTTCACAGCCACTATGGTGTTTCTAGTTTACCCCACGTGTGTCGCGCCGTTTGGATTGCGATAATTTTATTTTTTGTTTTCACATTTTCGAAGGGCTATGAAGCATTTTCGAAGGACCAACAGTAGTTTGTGTATATGTGCCTCTCATGCATACGCGAAAGCTTTATTAACACAGTAATAAGTGGGGCTTAGTGGATCCTCTGTACTTTCTATTAATGCGTTCTAAACAAAACAAATAGCACAACAAGAGAGGTTTATAGGGAAAAGCACTATTTCATTTATTTTGTGAACTCTGCATTGATAACATGCTATTCTCGTGCTGCACCGTCGTAGTGGAAACGCTTCGGCAAGGGTGGAACCTGCGGGAAAAGGCGTGAAAAGTTAGCACAGCTGTGGAGCACATGAGCACTATACTATAATTGCATGCAACTTATGTGCGACTCACGAACAAACGCGGAAATTCAAGAAATGTCAGAAACATTCATAATCGGGTACTACATTAGAAAATAACAAAACAAAGTTGTCCTTTTAAATATAATGAATCTATGCTCAATATTCAACCCCCAGATCTTGGTGTCGTGTCGCTTTAGATACCCAAGGGGAAAAAACGTGAGTAAAGGTTCTGTTGCAAAGCAACTTTAAAAGCGGCACATTACTTGAAATAGGTGCATTTTGCATTATAATAAATTTAATATTTTTGGCATACATCGTAAAGGAAAACATGTAGACGTGAGCTACCACGAGACACCCCAGGGATGGGGTCGTTAGGCAAAAAATGTCCTTAAATGATAGGTGCAAGGTGCATTATAAGCAGATATTAGAGAAGGAACATCTTTTCAAGGCTACTTTAAAAATGCTATCGCGTGCCGAACTGCCGCACGTGTCCTGCACCGAGGAGCGCGTGTTCGGTATCACGTTACCTTTAAAAATACGAGCAAGAAAAGATAATGTTACGAGAACTGCAAGTCACCACATAAAGGGTGTTTGATACAAGCACAGGATTAACTACATGAAGTAAAACTGCTTTGGGACAATGTACGTAGGCTCTTTATTCGAAAATAAAGAGCCTACGCACCTCACGACAAATAATATATAAAGTGGAACCGGTGCTTCAACATCACAACAATATGTGCCACGTCCCATTTTGAAAACTGGCCGGCAACTTACCGAATTTTGGCATCCGCTCTGCACTCTACAGCTGTGAGTCCGCAACACAAATTCGGCGACGA
Organism: Hyalomma asiaticum; assembly: GCA_013339685.2. Taxonomy (NCBI): domain Eukaryota; kingdom Metazoa; phylum Arthropoda; class Arachnida; order Ixodida; family Ixodidae; genus Hyalomma; species Hyalomma asiaticum. The sequence continues at coordinate 67,921,216 of CM023489.1, forward strand.
CACTGTAGTCTCCCCAAAAGGCGCAGGCTTGTGTTCATATACAACCGATGTCACATTTGGGATGGGCATTGTCTTAGGAGGTACACTCGCCAAGGAATCGCGCAATCAACTTGAATGATCGATAAATGCGGTACATGATAAACGATAAACGCGTAGACAGACTGCGTGCAGCCTTTGAAACTCGTTCGTACACCTTGCACGTTGGAAGCAATGCAGCCGCGACGAGAGAGCCCAGAAGGTTCCTCGTGGTTTCCCCCTCCGAATGCAGCAAACGCCAGCAAAAGCAGGTTCAGAACCACATTCTTTGCAAACTGCAGATGAGCACAATGGATGTTCATGGAGGGGGCCGTGACAATGGTCGTCAGTTCGGAAGGGGGGCGCGCCCCCCTCCCCACACACTTTTTTTTGTTTAGTTGCTGCTGGCTTAGCACGTGCTATGTTGCTTCTCGGCAGAGCACGCTCGTTTTTCTTTTCTTGCTTTCTTTTTTTTTGTAGTTGTCTCAAAACGTGGAAGACAGCATTTCTGCTGGGCAAACATTGTTGCACAATGGCGGGGACACCCGCCGGGACTCCATTTGTTAAGTGCAGCTCGGTGCAGCCTGGGGCGTATGCTCGTACGCATGTGTTCTCTTGCCAGCTGCTTGTAACACAGGATTTCGCAGAGGCTGAACCACCCACTCTAGCTAAAAACGCGAGCGAAATGCTGCACTGCACGCAACAAACGTAGCGAGGACGCACGGCGCCGCGTTCTGCTTGAATTTCTGCCATTTTCTGCAGCGCACGAAAGACATGAACGTGCTGCCTTTCCGCACGACAAGAAATACTGCGATGACTCAGTCTCTACGCGCCCTTCTTTTGCCCTTATTAGTTATAAATAAATTAGTTGTTAAATATCAGAATACGCACATGTTTGCTTATATCAACGCCATAGTCTCATACGAACGTCAGTGATAAATCCGACACACTGCACAGAGCATGCACTCAAGCTCGATATATTCTGCTCATCTAAATAGTACAACGTAACCGATGGCCGATGTGTAAGCGAATTCGATATGTATGGAAAGAACGCACAAACGGATGTTACACAAAAAAGCAAAATAAGCATGAATTATATGCAATGTCGTGGACATATTAAGGAATTATTAGCCTATTGTATCTGCGTGGTAGTAGAGAACATGGAGGTGCAAAAGGGAGGCATAAGTTTACCCGACCAGTAGACAATTATTTTCTTTTGCTGAGCTTATGTGAGCTCCGGTACATGCGTTGCGCTGTACTGGAGCTGTTTTTGAAAGGAATGCACTAGTTTCGCGAACGCACTGATGAAATGTAGTGAAGGGGCACGTGGTCAACAACAGCTTGACTTAGGATGGTTGGTTTATGCGGTAACCCTGCTCAAACGTATGAAGAAACTAGGAAACAGAAGAGAGCTTTGATTTTCAACTGATTTTTTTTTCAGTGCATGCTTGCTGCTTTTATATAACATAAAATACGCAGATCGCCTGCACAAGAACACTGTGTGATCACATACACTCTAGTAGAACTCACCGGAAAAGCTCTCTCTATATCAATGATAGATGTGTGCATCTGTTTGCCACCTTTGAGATGAAAAATGCTTGCCATACGACTGCTTGGTATTTTTCGTTTTTGCCTTTTTCGCAAATGTCGTGTTCTTGACAAGAGCACTCCATTTGAATTTGCAATACAAAGGGATCTATGTATTTCATGGTCCCCTCAATATAGAGTTAGCACTAGATCAGTATTGTCTCCTCGCTGTCGCGCTGTTAGCTCCGTATACCGTTCTTTTGCATAGGTTGCTAAATGTCAGTAGTATAACGCCGGTGGCGAGTTTATCTCCGCTTCAGCGCACCATAAAGTCTGCGCTAGACCTTTTTTTTGTCCACTCGCTGTTGCGCTGTTACCTCCATATGCCTTTTCCTTCCATAGGTTGCTAAATGTCGGTAGTATAGCGCCGCTTGCAACTGTTTATCTTTGTTTGAACATATGAGTGCTGGTTATGCCCATCGATGTATGCACGAACTAGTTCAAGTTCTATGAATTTAAATTTTCTGACATGCGCTGTCAGATAATTTTCCATCACGCTTGTAGATCCTTCTGGCTAATGTTAACTGTTGCGCCAGCCTGTTTCGCAAAGTTCCCGCAAAACAGCTTATAGATGTATATATCAATAGCTTATATACATGTTTTTTGTGTGCCCTGTTTATGAAAAACAAAGCGCGCGAACAGAATGTCATATATGCTGCTCAAAACGCACGTGTGCTATGTTCCGGCACTGAAACGCGTATACATGAATATATGAAGCTCAACATCTGCTTCTTACGTCGAATCTCTCAAGTGAATTTCGGTCATTCTTGTCTCGATCCGATCTCAATTGTTATGTACAGCAGGCTTCCAAAGAGGCCCGGCCGATATCAACCATGAAAGGCTGCGGCGTAGTCGACGTTGCCTCCAGAACGGCAGAAATGACTCAATGTTTCCTGCGAAATAATCTTTCTAGGCAAATATCGCGCCAAATTCGCCATTCCTCAGGCGATGCTGATGAGCGGCAAAATCGGCGCCATATTTGCCGGAGAAAGTTATCGGCTAGCCGACGGAGGCTCTAAGGTGGCATACTTGGCACAGTGTTGCCGACAAATGGCGTCGGCCAGCCCATATTGCCTCTAGAAAGGCAAAATCGGCGCCATAGTTGCCGTTGAAAGCCATCGCCTCAGCCGATGTCGGCAGTAACGCGGCATATGCGGCCCCATGTTGCCGATTACAGTGGACGGCCTGCCGATATCGGCGGGGCAGCGGCTATAGTAGCCCGACGTTGCCAGACATTGACGGCGGCTTAGCCGATACTGGCTTGCTGTCGGCAACGTTAGGCCGTGGATGGGCCGTACTTTGCCGCCATAAAACCAATATAGGCCCTACGTTGCGTGCTGCCTGGGGATGTGCAGTGCTCAGCTGCTCATCAGCATTGCAAAATGGTCGCTCGTATTTGCTAGGGCTCTTTATGTTCCTTTGGTTCAGTGGGTAAATTTTCGGTAGTGTGCATGTGCTAATCTTTTTCTATAGATTTATAGCGCTCCTTTATGTAGGCTGAATAACAGTTGCGTCTAGTACTTGTTAGCGTTGCATATTGCTGACTACCACTCATTATGGTTCCGCTGTCCTCTGTTGAGTTGTGCTTGCCAAAGCTTTCTAAGGTACACACTGCTCGTTATTCTTAACCGCTACTTACTCGGTCATCATTGGCAGCATGGCCGAATCCTCCCCGACGCTGGTAAACATTTCGCTAGAGTTAAATGCGAAGCATTTCGCGGTGAACTTGAGCAACAATGAGGGTATCTATCTATCTATCTATCTATCTATCTATCTATCTATCTATCTATCTGTCTGTCTGTCTGTCTGTCTGTCTGTCTGTCTGTCTGTCTGTCTGTCTGTCTGTCTGTCTGTCTATCTATCTAATTTATCTAGCTGTCTATCTAATTTATCTCTCTCTATCTATCTATCTACATCGATCGATGGACAGGACGTTTGCTCCTTTGTGTTAGAGCAATTATGATTCAGTGTATGGTTATCCCACTTGTAGACACAAGCATTTGGCGTTGTGGATCTGTGTGTGCACTTTCTCCAGATCACGGTATGCAGGCGCCGGACTACTTGCGCACAAACACAAGAGTGATAGCTCCGCCTCCGTAACCTTGCCTTCACTGCCACAGAATGTTGTCCGCGAGTATAGCCGCCTACGTCTCTGTCCTCTCCCAGTCGTGTCGTTTACCGGGTGCACACAAAAAGTTCAATGGCATGGTATCAATATATGAGGAACATTAACTATTGACCTTTATATCGCTACTATGATATGCTCGTTATGTACGTCACGATTAAGGATACTGCAATCAAGTGTGGCTCATACCCGCAGTGTTCTGCCTGTAGTTTTCGGATATGCGCCACAGGCGTTGGAATCTTATGTGGCCCACGCCAATCTAAAACCCAGTAATATAGATATGTCACATGTCATCATGCCACATTTAAAAACAACAAAGTATGCCGAGTTTCGCAGCGTGGGAATGCAATAGAAACACAATAAACACACAGACACATGAACACGCTGTAATCTTCGAATACAGCCTGTCATGCGCTAAGTGACACCGAATTCGGGCCACCGAAGTGCCAACCAAGCACGCTACCACTAGGCTACGCCGCCTGTTCCCACGCGGTAAATATAGTAAACAAACCTATCGCACCGGTAGTAGCAACAAGGACGTCTGTGTAACATCACTTGCGCTTCTCAGTAGTGTAATAAGATACATTTCTTCTACTAGCTTTTGGTATGCTTTTCTCCGTGTTCGTTCGACCAATTTGTTTTGCTTCTACATAAACTAAGCGCTTTAAAAATTGACCCTGGAGTACTTGGCTGGATCCAATCTTTCCTTTCTTCCCGTTCTCAATTTGTTGTAGCTAATGACTCCACATCTAACACGGCTCCAGTTGAATCAGGTGTTCCTCAAGGGTCTGTTCTGGGTCCTCTTTTATTTTTAATAGATATTAATGATGTACCAGAAAACATTTCCTCAAAAATTTGCTTATTCGTGGATTACTGCGTTATATATCGCAAAATTAATTATGCATCTGACATAGCAACCCTTCAATCCGACTTAAACAACATACATAAGCGGTGTCTCACTTGGTGCATGGAGCTCAACATTAATAAATTTAAATCGATGCGCATTTCTCGTTCTAATACAAGCTGCTCTACCTATGCACTAAATAACTGCTCCCTCCAATCTGTCACAAGCTACCGTTACCTAGGCGTTCATATAACCAACGACCTCTCTTGGAAGCAGCACATACAATACCTAACATCCAAAGCTAACCGCTCATTAGGATATTTGAAAAGAATTTTTTCTCTTGCACCTTGAAATGACTCCTATATATAACCTACGTCCGCGCCGAACTGGAATACGCCTCATGCATTTGGGATCCTCATCAAGTCGCATTAATTAACGAAATCGAATCGGTTTAAAATCGCGCTGTACGTTTCATACTGGCTAATTATCACCGCACTTCTAGCGTTACATTAATGAAGAGTACGCTCCATATCCCATTACTCTCTTCGCAGAAAAGAATCGCGCATTTCATTATTTCATAAAATCTATTACCACCCAATGCTTCCCCGCCACGGTGGTCCAGTGGCTAAGGTACTCGGCTGCTGATCCGAGGGTCGCGGGATCAAATCCCGGCCGCGGCGGCTGCATTTCGATGGAGGCGAAATGTTGAGGCCCGTGTGCTGTGCGATGTCAGTGCACGCTAAAGAACCCCAGGTGGTCGAAATTTCCGGAGCCCTCCACTACGGCGTCTCTCATAATCAGAACTGGTTTTGGGACGTTAAACCCCACAAATCAATCAATCACCCAATGCTTCGTTCACTCTGCATCCACCCGGCACCGTACCATTGAGCTCGCCATGATCACGTGCATAAGGTACCTCGTCACAACACCATAGCATGTTCACGATCATTCCTCAATCGGTTGGAATAGCCTACCTGCATCATTGGTAACAATCACCGACCCCACTCGTTTTAAGAATGCACTAACAGTTAACTTGAAATCGTGAATTATACCAACGGGTATAACGAATATTGGTGTATATTGGCGAGTTTCTTGGTCAGCCCTCGGATGTTAAGCATCCACTTGCACATGCACTTTGCTCAAAGACGTTGATCCTATTCGTAAGACTTCGCTGAATGCCGCACGATCCCTCATAGGCAATTTCTTGCAGTCTGCTTTGTATTACACCAATTATGGCAGCGCGTGGGATCTGCATGACTATTTTTTATGCGCGCCGAGACTGAAATATTAGTCACTCTCTTGGTTTCGGTCACTGCTTGCAAGTTTCTCCTGCTCTGGTTCATGCTGCTTAGCTGTCGGCTAGTGTTATTGATGCTGGCGACAGTCGCGAAGCTGTGGATGTCCATTTTCATAAGTGCAAAAAACGTTACTTAAGCACTTCAGTAACAATGCAATAGTCCAGTGTTGCTTGACTCTGCAGAAATGCGTCAAGAACCATGGCTTGCGGACTGCTCATCAGGGCGCCGCAGCATTTATTTCGCTCCAGCAAAGATGATCACACTTTGGGGGTAGCACTCTACGTGACTAGTAAATGTACAACACGCATTCAAGTACCCAGCATCCCTAATCATGGACAATAGCCAAGCAAGCTTGCATAGGCTGACTGCATACACAACATTGACTCGTTTATCGCTTAGCGTATGCCGTCGGTTTGCATAGCGCATGGCGCCGGTCGTAATTTCTGTTCAGCAATATGTCGTACATATAGCAGTGGCGGCCTTCCCCGGCGCCATTATAGCGGGGATAGAGGGGCTGCTACTATGCGCTATTTACCTTTCTTTTCGCTTTTTCTTTTGGCATTCTAGATTGATTCGACCGAGACGACCCTGTTTTGCGAGGCCATCGCAACGCTGAGAAACCTCACCTTACTGCGCCTCTGGAGCGTGCGCTTTGACAATTACATAGCGAGCAAGCTCGGCGGCTACGTGGAGCAAGCTACGGCACTCTCTACCCTGATATTACTTTACTCTACGGTGAGTATAGAGGAGCCTCCGAGATGCCTTTGCTGATAGCTTCGATATTTTAGTTATACTCCATTTGACTGCCACCGTTCGGTACTACCCAAGTGGTTTGTCAGCAAACCACGTACTTTTGCAGTAAGTATATCCAAAAGGAATATTACGATAATGTCCGACAGAATATACACTAACAGAATACGATATACTATGACTAGGTAAAACGGTGTGGATTGTTTAGACTTAGGCGCTAAGTGATTCAGGGAGCTGTTATGCGGCGATTCACGTGCGCCCGCATCAAGACATGTCGAAAATAAGAGCAACCGTACATGTTCGGACGCACGTAGTGGCGTATATCAATCGGGGATTTCCTTAAGACGTTGGAGGTAATATTGAAGAATTCTGACAAGGCTGTGGAACAGTTTTTTGAGGATGTGGAAACGGCGATGAACAAGGTGCACACCCAATATACCATTCTTATGGGGGGTTTTAACGCGAAAATAGGAAAACACTAAACAAATAGGAAGTCTGGAACTGCGGTTTAGGCGATAGGAATAGGAGAGGATAGATTCTAATGAAATTTGCAGAAAGAAGTCAACTCTGAGTCATAAATATATTCCTTAAGGAACTTAACAGGAGACGATCATGGAAAAGCCCTAGCAGGGAAACAAGAAAGCATAATAGATCTCATATTGTGCAGTGATCCAGGTCTGTTAATGAGATCAAAATTATTTATCACGGACTAATAAAGCCGAAGATCACCCTGAAACTAGGGCACAAGAACAACTTTAATCACACTGGAACACGTCAACCTTGACGTCGTCATGAAAAAGACAGAAACAGAAAATTGCACTTAAGAGCAAGTATGATGCCCCGGACAAGAAGAAAATTAGGATATAGGAAGGATGAAAGAAAAGATTCCTAAGCTGTTTACCGAGCACCAATCGAAGTAGGAGACAAAGCACTCAGACAAGGTGGCAGTAGCCCCGCCCCGGTGGTCTAGTGGTTATGGTACTCGGCTGCTGATCCGAGGGTCGCGGGATCGAAACCGGGCTGCGGCGGCTGCATTTCAATGGAAGTGAAATGATGAGGCCCGTGTGCTGTGCGATGTCAGTGCACGTTAAAGAACCCCAGGTCGTCAAAATTTCCGGAGCCCCCCACTACAGCGTCTCTCAGAGTTGGTTTTCGGACGTTGAACCCCACAAATCAATCAAGGTGACAGTAACTTCTCGCAAACTACTAAAATTTTAATCGCACAATGCCAACAATTGCGAAGAACTCGAGAGACGATAGAATTCCCTAAGCAGTCTAAGCTCATCAACTCCTCCTTAGGAAAAGCAGGGAAACCCAACAGAGAAAGGTAACAGAAAAGGACACACAACTGCTCCAATGCTATTTACTGCATGTTTGGAAGAAATCTTGAAAATATTACACTGAGAAGAAACAGGACTTGCACTTTGCCGACGACATAGCACTCTTGAGCAATGATGGCGACGAAAGTGAAGGCTTTCGTCGACAGTGATAGCGACGAATGTGAAGGCTTAAGCCGACAAAGCGCTAAGGTAGGATTAAGGAACGACATGCAGAAAACAAAGATGATGTGATGTGGCTCGGCAAAAAACCTTGTCATTTTTGAAAACCAGACATTAGGAGTCGTACAAGAATACTTGTACCTAGCAAAGCTACGGACAGAAGAAGCCACCCACGTAAAAGAAATTCACCGTAGAATAAACATGGGATATGGCGCGCATCCTGCAGACATTCCCGACTCATGAGCGGAAACCAACCACTATGACTCAGCGGAGACAATGTAACTACTGCATCTTGCCAGTACCGACTTGCAGGGAAGAAACTTGGAGAATTACAAAGAAGCTAGAGAGGAAGTTAACAACCGCACCGCGGGCGAAGGAACGAAAAATGATAGGCTTACGCTAAGAGAGAGGACAATAGTCGAGCGGGTCAGCGAACAGACGAGGGTCGCCATCATGTAAGACGAAAAAATACACATGGATAGGCCACGTGATGAGAAGGCTAGATAAACGATGAGGAGTTAGAACTACGGAACGGATACCAAGAGAGGGTAAGCGTAGGCGTGGAGGACGGAGAGTAAGATGCGTGGCCGAAATTCAGAAATTTGCCGGTATCAAATGGAATCAGCTCATGCAGGACAGGCAAGGTGGAGAGCATTGCGAGAGGCCTTCATTCTGGGACATAAGACAGACTGATGATGATCATGATGTTTCCACATGTTTCACATGTGCGCCCATGATCATCATCATTATCATAATTACTCATCACAGTGGACTCCCTCCTAGAATAACTGAAGGGATTCCTCGTTTTCTTGGGATTTTGCCGCCACATTAAATGCACCATTCGCGGGGCGCATTCCGTCTTTTCAATCGCGGCAATCTGGTGAAGGTCCTGGGCACGCCTAATTCTAGGCGCTTTGAACCCGAGGCAGCAACCATCATCGGTTATAGAAGTCCCCACTGAGAAGCCGTTGACTGCTTGGCCTGCCACTGGGGACTGACCTCGTGAAAGCCCATCAAGAACCATGTCCACCACTACGACCAATCAAACAGACGAGGCCCCAACCCTCCCAACCACCCCTCTCCTTTGGTTTAACCATGCACCCTACACACCGCGATCATTTCATGGCGGCGCATTTGAAGACGTGGAAACTTGGCTGGATGATTTCGAAAGAATGGCAGCTGTCAACAACTGGGACGAGAGCAGAAAGATGAGCTATGTCTATTTTGCCCACATGATTCTGCCTGCAGTTGGTTCGCCGACCACGAGTCATGCATAGCGAACTGGCAAGCATCACGGCGAAGGTTTGTGAGACTTACTTAAGCGCCGAACGCAAAGAGCAAGCCAACCATGCTCTCGCATCTCAGATCCAGAAGTAGAATAAAAGCCTAGCGATGTTAGTCGAAGGAATGTCTCGGCTATTCCAGCGCGCCGATTATGCCATGTCCGAGGAGATAAGGGTATGGCTCCTTGTGCGTGGGGTGAAAGAACAGCACTTTGCGGACCTTGTTCGCAATACCCCTAGTACGGTGACGGAGTTTATTCGAGAAGCCACACCCGTGGAACGAATTCTTCGACAGTGCTTCGAGCGTCTAACTCGCTCAGCAACTATGGCTGGAAACGAAACTGAAAACCTCACTGATCTCATGCAGCACGTTGCAAGGGAGAGATGCCAAACCTGCAGGCTGACGGTCCTGGGAAATTTCCTTCCTCGAAACAACACGTGAGCACCGAGACACCGGCTAACGGCCAACCGACTGATTTATCACCTGCTTCCAAAATTTCCGCCAGCATTGTCCTTTTTGTTGGCGGTCATCCAGTAACTGCCATCGTAGACAACGGTGCCAATTGCTCGGTTCTAAGCGGCACGCTCGCTGTTACACTGCCCCGCCACGGTGGTCTAGTTTATGGCACTCGGCTGCTGATACGAAGGTCGCAGGACCGAATCCCGGCTGTGACGGCTGCATTTCGATGGAGGCGAAATGTTGATTCCTTGATTCCATTTGTTATATCAACACTGTGCCAAAAATTCTTAAACGCGACCGCATAGTGGTGTGACATACTCAAACGCGCCGCTTAACATCAAGTCCTCACTGATCATTAGGTTTTCCAACGGTGTCATAGAGAGGAAGTTATTTTCTGCTGGTTCAGTGTAGGTTCCTTTCCAGCACATCAATAGTGACAGGCAGTCACGGTTTGAAACTTGTTCTCTCTCTCTCTCTCTCTCTCTCCTGGCCCATTAGGTTTGAGAAGTGGAATTAGTTGCTATGAATAGCCTCGAAGGTCTTGTACCGTACGGGGTGCTGCTTCAACGCGGAGGCCGCACGGTATTAAATCGTTGCAATCGCTAAGGAGCTACCGCTTTGCTACGACAACGTAAATGCGCATTTTCTATGTTCATTCATAGCCTTCACGGAGGAAAGAAGAAAAGCTAGGGGACGGCGTCACATGAAAATCTTGCAGCTTATTTATTGCTTCCAAGCAACGTCCACCTGTCCGTCAAGTGTGAAGGGTGCACCCTACCCGAGCACAGGCGTCAGAGGAGGTTGACTTGCCGAGGGCATCTGAATCACGTAACACGGCCCCTAACTTTTTCAACACGGAAGTGTTTTATGACTGAGCACACCACGACCCCGCTACACCATTTCCGCAAGGGCATTGATGCAGTAAAACATAGATATAAGAACAAAGAACATGCAGAAAAATTTCCGTTAATCCGCTGGGAATCGAACTCGACACACCTAGCTCCACGAAGAAAGGTGGCCCGTGCTGTACCACTGCGCCATCGGCGCTTTTCTTTCTCTATTACCTGTTTTTTTTTGGAACGTAACAAATAACACAATAATAAAAACAAGAATCACAATGCAGCGACACAATACTCATTGTACATTTGGTCGCATCCGCCAGCAATTGCTGTTTTCGTCAGTTTAAAATTCTCAAAAAGCCAGGAGCGACTCTACTCTTGAGAGCCACTAGGGAGGTCCAGTGGCGACTTTTCGGATCTCTACAAACCAGTCGATACTTTCACGGAAATAAATTCGTGCAGTCCCAGCATCTTTATCAACCTGGTAACCTGTCATCCTAGATCTCCAAATACAGTGGAGGCCAATAAGCATGATTAAATCAAAATGCACCCCCTGCTCCTTGTCAACACCCACATGGAAACAGATTACTGCGCCATCGGTGCATGTACTTGAAGCCACACGAACACGGCTTTCACTCTTTCTTATCACGCTTTCATTCTGACACGATGCGTGCGTCCGGACATCAAGGAGAAGCGAAGTCACGGCTCGACTGGAGGGGAGTACGCACCTCTCCAGTCCATCCGTGGCTTACTTCACGTCTCCGGGATGGAGGCACCATTCCACGCCCGTTGCAGACGACGTTTTTGCGTCGGCTACACTTCGTGTTTGATGGCAACAAGAAAACTGCTGCGTTAAGCGCCTAAGTAGGGTAACGATGTCGACGGTAATTGTGGCATCAGTAAACGTGACGGATGCCTCTGTCCCGCGGCGTTCACTGTCGACTCAGTCCAGTTATTAAGTGAACCACTTTGCTTACCAGAAGGGGATCGTCGCGGTCATGGATGTTATGGAGGCGTGCGTGAACGTGGGTTCATCCACGTCAAACGCTACCGTGCCGCGCAACACTGAGTCTGATTTCTTTGCTCAGAGCGACGAGTGCCCCCGTTTACCTCGTAACAGAGTGTGGAGGGTGCTGGGTACACGCCTGCAACAACGGAACTACCAACGCTAGAGCTTCGTCGAAGCCGTCGATTTGCCGGTCTCCCGCCATCTGCCACTGCCATCTCCGATATGCCTGACCAAGCCGCTCCGAGGGCAGCGACCAGCGGTCCGCTGCTGTATTACCGATTCCACCGACCTTCGGCGGGAAGCTGGAGAAGATGTTGACGAGTGCTCGTACAATACAAGCGAGTAGTCCAATGGCTGGATCCTGCCGCTGAGCTCGCCAACGTGGTGTTTCGCTCTTACCGATACTGCGCTGGTGTGGTACGAAAACCACGAGGACGCACTCACGACGTGGGACATTTTTTTTTCAACGAGGTCAAGGCCTGTTTCGGGGACTCAGCTGCCAAGAAGAAGCGAGCCGAGCAAACCCTTTCGCAACGGGCGCAGCTGCCTGGTGAGACATGCACCACGTACATTGAGGAGATATTGAAGCTCTGTAAAACGGTTGACGCTAGGATGACGGACGAAGACAAGGTAGGGCATCTGTTGAAAGGAGTAGCTGAGGACGTTTACAATTTTTCCTCATCGGTAAAGAAAGCCTGAGTTCTGTGTCTGACGTAATTCGACACTGCAGAATCTTCGAGTCACTGAAGATGCGTCGCATTACGCCGAAGTTCGGCCGCTTGGCAAACGTTACCACGGCCGCTAGCGTGGACATGAGCACGTGTTTTGACTTAGCATCGACTATCCGGCAGGTTGTCCGCGAAGAACTTAATCGCCGTGAAGAGGCGTCATGTGTGACATCTGAGAGGCATGGAGCATATACACCATGCCAGCCATCGGCAACGCCAGTTTCGACTTCTTGGCACCCTGCGGTTAGCGCAGCGGCAGTTGAATACAGCACAACGCCAGAATCAAGGATGACGACACGCTACCCGGCTTCGCACTCTGGACGACCCGCTCAGCGTCCGCACTCTCGACTGCCGATGCCTCGCCGTGATCTGCGCGAAGAAGCTATACGCCACGCTAGAGAGAATGAGGCATTTGAGTACATTGAAGAGCCACCAAGGCGGTCTCTACTGGTCTGCTACTCCTGCGGTGTCACAGGCCATATATCGCGTTTCTGCAACTGTCGCAGAACACCGCGGTATGACAGACCACCTTCTCAACGCCCTCAAGGAGCTCCGCGGTCGGCACCATACGGCGACAACTATTTTCCGAGCAGCTTTCGGAACCGCTCTCCGGGATCTGACCGAAGTTTGACGCCTCCACCGCGTCCTCGTGCTCCCCGCTCTCCCTCGCCACTTCATCGTCGCTCCTCGTCCCCTCCGCCACCGGAAAACTAACCAGAGCGACCGATGGGGGTGAGGTCGCTGGGGAGTTGCAACTGTCTGAAATACCTCCGGCGGTGATGCTCAAGAACAAAGTGTGTGTTTTTGTTGATGATGTGCCTGCGTTGGCCCTGGTAGACACAGGGGCAACAATTTCAGTTATGAGTGCCTCTTTTAAGGATTTGTTAAGGCGAAAGGTTGTGTTTCAATGGGACAAAACGTCAAAGTTTTGTGGAGTGAACGGCGATCCGTTGCAGCCTATTGGTTTATGTAATGCCGACGTGTCTTTGGGTGGCCATGTCGTTACGACGCAGTTTGCGATTATTGCGAGGTCCACACATGATGTTATCCTGGGTATGGACTTCTTGCGGGATGCTGGTGCCACCGTGGATTGCCGCACAGGGCAGGTGTTCTTAAGTGGTCGGGAGCCCTCAGAACTACTGGAGAACCACGTAGGCGAAACTACGTTATGTGTTTGTGGCGACGCTGTCGTACCTCCATCGCCTACCGCTCGTGTTGCTGTTGTTTGTTGTGGTGCGGATTGCGACAGCTTCGATGCCACCGTAGAGCCGATCCATGTTAACTGCATGAAGAAGAACGTGCTGGTTCAACATTGTGTTGTGTCCGTCAAAAGTGGACGTGCCGTCCTATGGACGGTAAACTCTTCTACGGAACCCGTGGTATTGCCAGACGGCCTGAAACTGGCCTTCGTCAGAGAACACGCGTCCACGTCGGTGGCTTCACTTACAAACGCGCCGGAAGAGCCTGCTAATCACGAGCTGGGAACGGCCCTCTTGTCTATGGTCAATAAGTCCTAGCACAAGTGAACGCCGAGCGTTAGTGGATGTGCTATCGAAGCACGTCTCCGCATTCGACTTCGCGCAAAAGGGGGCAAAGTCACCGATACCTGCGTCTCGGACACGCCATACGATCAACACGGGTTCAGCAGCTCCAATTAGGCAAAAACCATATCGCGTTTAACCATCAGAGCGCCAGGTCATTAACGACCAAGTTCATGAAATGCTGGAAAAAGGAGTAATACAAGAGTCAGCGAGTACCTGGGCAGCTCCAGTAATTCTTGTGAAGAAGAAAGATGGATCTTGGCGATTTTGTGTTGATTATCGCCGACTGAATGCCGTAACAAAAGAAGATGTGTGTCCGCTCCCACGCATTGATGACGCAATTGACTGCCTCCATTCGGCTTCTTACTTTTCCTCAGTAGACTTAAGGTCAGGCTATTGGCAAATCCCGATGCATCCTGAGCACAAAGAAAAGACCGCCTTTGTTACCCCGGACGGGCTGTTTGAATTTAACGTGATGCCGTTTGGACTATGCAACGCTCCGGCCACATTCGAGAGATTCATGGATACCATCCTGCGTGGCTTGAAGTGGAACATGTGCATGTGCTACCTCGATGACGTTGTCATCTTCGGCCGCACCTTCAGTGAGCACAACTCCCGGCTCGATATTGTCCTGAACTGCATCGGAAACGCGGGCCTCGTTTTAAATTCGAAGAAATGCCACTTCGGTGAACGCCAAACTCTTGTTCTTGGGCATCTCGTTGATAAGGATGGCATCCGTCTTGATCTCCAGAAGACAGCAGCCGTTGACGCTTTCAGTACACCGCGCTCTGTGAAGGAGCTTCGTAGTTTTCTGGGGCTCTGCTCGTATTTCCGTCGATTCATTCCGAGGTTTTATGATGTTGCATATCCGATGACGCGCCTGCTACGAAAGGATACTCCCTTTGAATGGACTGCGGATTGCGAGTCTGCCTTTCGTCAATTGAAGTTTTTGCTGACGTCACGACCGATTCTTCAGCACTTCAATCCTTCAGCCCCAACGGAAATTCATACGGATGCCAGCGGCATAGGTATCGGGGCCGTCCTTATTCAACGCAACGGGGATGGCGAGCACGTGGTCGCCTATGCAAGTCGCTCACTAAGTAGGCCCGAGCAGAACTACACGGTCACCGAGCAAGGATGCCTCGCAGTTATATTCGCAGTTCAGCGCTTCCGTTCTTACCTGTATGGACGTCATTTTACAGTGGTCACCGACCATCACTCATTGTGTTGGCTCGTAAGCCTACGTGACCCCTGCGGCCGTCTGGCGCGCTGGGCACTTCGGCTGCAAGAATACAACTTCACTGTCTCGTACAAGAGCGGTAGGCGACACGCCGACGCGGTCTGTCTCTCGCGTATGCCGATTAGCTCGACAGACTGCGACGCCGATGACTTCGATCACCTTGTGGCTTCTGTGTCGCCGAAATTTCCAGACCTGGACAGCTTCCGAGACGAACAGCGAAAGGACTCTAAATTAGCGCCGCTTTTCAGCGCTGCGTCCGCCTCTACATCCCCACGTGATTTCTGTGTACGCGATGGACTCTTATACAAGAACTATTCGACCACTGGCGCACGTTTTCTTCTGGTGGTGCCGGACAGCCTGCGCGGCGGTTCTAACTGCCATGCACGACGATCCTACGTCCGGCCATTTAGGATGTACGCGGACGCTCCATCGGATTAAGGAACGTTTCTATTGGCCCGCAATGCGACGGTCCACAGAGACGTACGTGGCGAGCTGCATGCAGTGTCAGCGTCACAAACGTCCGTCTACTGCTCCAGCTGGCCTCCTGCAGCCTGTGCCGCCGCCAAGTACGCCTTTCCAACAAGTTGGCATCGACTTCGTGGGTCCGTTTCCAAAGTCATCCAATGGCAATCGTTGGATAATTATTTGTACTGACTACCTCACGCGCTACTGCGAGACCGCGTCGGTGCCCTCCGCAACTGCCACGGACGTCTCAGGGTTCCTTCTACGAAACGTCATTCTCCGACATGGTCCACCTCGAGTGATTATCAGCGACCGCGGACGACAGTTCACAGCGGATGTCGTGGAAGAGCTGCTTAACTTGTGTGAGTCCCAATTTCGTCACTCAACCCCATACCATCCACAATCGAATGGGCTCACGGAACGCACGAACGTAAACATGTTATCCATGTACGTTTCATCCGACCACAAGAACTGGGATGATGTACTGCCTTTTGTTACATACGTGTTCAACACCGCCAAGCACGAGACAACCGGCTACAGTCCTTTCTTCCTGCTGTACGCTCGCCCACCTAGGCACACAATCGACACTGTTTTCCCTTTTGGCACACATGAGAATTCCACTGTCGCCGAGACCCTTTGCCTCGCTGAGGAGGCGCGTAGGATTGCTCGTTTGCGCACTTTGGCGTCGCAAGACAGATCCAAAGCACGGTACGACGATCGCCACCGTACCGTAACTTACCATCCAGGCGATTTGGTGTGGTTGTGGACTCCTGCACGGAAACGCGGGTTGTGCCAAAAGTTTCTGGCCACCTACGACGGGCCGTTTGTTGTTTTGAACAGGCTCACTGAGGTCACTTATGCTATAGCTCGACTCACAGCGACTGGGAGACGCGCCGCAAAGACACAAGTGACCCATGTCGCTCGTCTGAAGTCATTCACGCCACGAAAGACTGACTGACTCGCCCGATGGGCTCCGTCTGCAAGGAGGGGAATGTTGCGCATATGCGCGAAGAGGACGACGATTGATGGCCGTGCATAGGCGGCGCTACTGAAAGGAAGAGGAGAACGACGTTAGCATCAACCACCAGCTGGCCGCTGTTGATCTCGCTTTCGCTACTTCATTAAAGGACCCCTTCTTTGCTCAGAGCGACGAGTGCCCCCGTTTACCCGTAACAATATGCAATGGCCTTCTAGTTAGAAGTGTTCGGGCATCCTCATGTATCTGGCACAGGTTACGTCACATCAATGCATTATACGTTTCTTGCAGTACTTACGTGGGGTCAGCTAGTAACGTGGTTACCAATGAACTCGGCAGGTCCCACGCAGAAGCAGCCGCGCGATTTCATAAGATCTTAGGCTTGTTCCTTGTCCACTGTTTTGGCAATATAGAACAAATCGCGAAATCCTCCATAGCTCAGTCACTTCACGATGAGGACAAAGCATCCATCCATCCTTTTAGTTATGTAGATAAATCTTTTGCTCAGCCAGGCTTCTAAGCCTACGGGGCCACTAACTTGAAAGTGGCTCTGGCGAACAGTGCAAAATTACCACGAGTACTTTGCTGTCGAAGCGTAAAAGTGCCAATCAAAGCAAATACAAACGTCTATTGAGAACTTACGGGCCACACAGCGCGCGGGCCACAATCGGCTACCGCATACTGGCAGATGGAACTATAATAATCTATGAATTTATAAGTGTCTCTAGAGTTGGCAACATTGGCATTGTTTCTGTCATGGCGGTGCCCTTCACGTGGTGGATTTTTCTACTTTACCGCTGTAACTAAGCTCTTTCCTGTAAAGTTAGTTTATTTGTTGATTTATTCAGCGCGCACTGCGCTTCGCTGTTCGAGCAGATTCGCGTACTAAACAGAGAAGCACCACCAATACGTGTACAGCAATATTATAATCAAAAGTAAGCGATAAGGAGTAGCCCAAACGTGCCGTGAAATCATTGCAGTCTCACGCAGATTCACTAAAACACTTGCATGCATAGAGTAATTAAAGAAATAGTAGTTGGAAATGGGCATGTAAAAATATGAGAGTAGGGCTGCGCCTGTAGGATTTCCAGTTTGAGGTAATAAACACGGGTTATGACTCAGAAGTCCTGTTACCTTAAAACTGCGCAAAATCATTTACATTTGTGTACTGGCATTTGCAACCGCTTTATTTCATTATTTTCGGTGAGGTTAGAGGATGAGTATAACGCTTTCAACATGTTATGTATAAATCTCGCGGGTTTTTGGTTTTATTTTATACACCAGTTGCTGAATGTCAGATGCAGTGTCGGGACCCCTACAGTACATGCGTATTTAGTTCTGGCACAGAAACAGTAGCATAGCACGTGTGCTTAACACTAGGCGGAAGTCTCCAGCCTATGTTCCAATGACCAGAACTTGCGAAAGAAAGAATGAGAGAATGTCACAAATATAATTTTTAAGCGAAATGCACTGCCCGTGTCGCGCCGACAAATTTCCAATAGGTTAGTTGATGCGATCATCGGAATCGAACATATAGGTACATAAAGCTGATTTATTTATTTATTTATTTATTTATTTATTTATTTATTTATTTATTTAAGCGACTGGATGGTGTGCGCATGTGGCCGTGTTTGCCACCATAGCCTATTCTTTGCATCATTGCTCTATAGCTTTTCTCAATGCTGTGGAGACAGTAGTCATTGGTTCTAATGATTTCTTTAACAAAATCCTGGGATGAAAACACTTAAGTTGTGCCAAATTAATAACGTCAGCGACATCGGAAAACGAAAATCAAGGCCTAGCACGCTGCCCTGTGGCACATGAGACGTTATCCGAATAAAATCTGAATGTTTGCGTCGCTTGCGTCGCTTGCGTTTAGTGAGACAACACAAAATCTGTGAAACACACATTTCCTTGATTTTATTTGTTATATCAACACCGTGCCAAAAATTGTTAAACGCGACCGCATAGTGGTGTGACATACTCAAACGCGCCGCTTAACATCAAGTCCTCACTGATCATTAGGTTTTCCAACGGTTTCATAGAGAGGAAGTTATTTTCTGCTGGTTCAGTGTAGGTTGCTTTCCAGCACATCAATAGTGACAGGCAGTCACGGTTTCAAACTTGTTCACTCTCTCTCTCTCCTGGCCCATTAGGTTTGAGAAGTAGAATTAGATACTATGAATAGCCTCGAAGGTCTTGTACCGTACGGGGTGCTGCTTCAACGCGGAGGCCGCAAGGTATTATATCGTTGCAATCGCTATTGAGCTACCGCTTTGCTACGACAACGTAAAGACGCATTTTCGATGCTCATTCATAGCCTTCACGGAGGAAAGAAGAAAAGCTAGGGGACGGCGTCACATGAAAATCTAGCAGCTTATTTATTGCTTCCAAGCAACGTCCACCTGTCCGTCAAGTGGGAAGGGTCCACCCTACCCGAGCACAGGCGTCAGAGGAGGTTGACCTGCCGAGGGCATCTGAATCACGTAACACTACCCCTGACTTTTTCAACACGGAAGTGTTTTATGACTGAGCGCACCACGACCCCACTACATCATTTCCGCAACGGCAGTGATGCAGTAAAACATAGATATAAGAACAAACAACATGCAGAAAAATTTCCGTTAATCCGCTGGGAATCGAACTCGACACACCTAGCTCCACGAAGAAAGGTGGCCCGTGCTGTACCACTGCACCATCGGCGCTTTTCTTTCTCTATTACCTGTTTTTTTGGAACGTAACAAATAACACAATAATAAAAACAAGAATCACAATGCGGCGACACAATACTCATTGTACATTTGGTCGCATCCGCCAGCAATTGCTCTTTTCGTCAGTTTAAAATTCTCAAAAAGCCATGAGCGACTCTACTCTTGAGAGCCACTAGGGAGGTCCAGTGGCGACTTTTCGGATCTCTACAAACCAGTCGATACTTTCACGGAAATAAATTCGTGCAGTCCCAGCATCTTTATCAACCTGGTAACCTGTCATCCTAGATCTCCAAATACAGTGGAGGCCAATAAGCATGATTAAATCAAAATGCACCCCCTGCTCCTTGTCAACACCCACATGGAAACAGATTACTGCGCCATCGGTGCATGTACTTGAAGCCACACGAACACGGCTTTCACTCTTTCTTATCACGCTTTCATTCTGACACGATGCGTGCGTCCGGACATCAAGGAGAAGCGAAGTCACGGCTCGACTGGAGGGGAGTACGCACCTCTCCAGTCCATCCGTGGCTTACTTCACGTCTCCGGGATGGAGGCACCATTCCACGCCCGTTGCAGACGACGTTTTTGCGTCGGCTACACTTCGTGTTTGATGGCAACAAGAAAACTGCTGCGTTAAGCGCCTAAGTAGGGTAACGATGTCGACGGTAATTGTGGCATCAGTAAACGTGACGGATGCCTCTGTCCCGCGGCGTTCACTGTCGACTCAGTCCAGTTATTAAGTGAACCACTTTGCTTACCAGAAGGGGATCGTCGCGGTCATGGATGTTATGGAGGCGTGCGTGAACGTGGGTTCATCCACGTCAAACGCTACCGTGCCGCGCAACACTGAGTCTGATAGCAATTGACAATAAACATTCAACTGCTTATGTGAAGACATGTTTCACTTTCGTGTTATACCGATTTCTCTGACAGAGGATTAGCCCCGTTTTTTTTTTCGTGCTCTCCCTCGAGGCGGACACTCAGCGCTGCCCTTTGGTTTCCATTTTCGTCGTCAACCTCTTATGCCTTTGAGATGCCAGGATGCTCGCCAACAATTAATATTTGAGTCAGACACTTGCTACATGAGGCAAGCTGTGCCTTCTTAGTTAATGGGCTCTGTTGGGCCAGTTAACGTGGGTTTAACGAACGTACTACCCTGCACCCTGTCAGGGACATAAGTTTCCCACAAGAAACATTGAATGCTTTGATGAAAGTCTGCTGCATATTCATGGACATACATATTAAGTAAACTGCGGGAATGCAGGCTGAGGACACAGACGCCGGCGTGTTCCTTGACCACTTGGCTCGCAACCGGAGTGTCAAACGCTTGACTGTGCCACAGGCACTTCTGACCGCACGGCAGGGCCACGCTTTGGCCGATGTAGTCCAAAACCACGTCACACTGGAGGAACTTGAGGTAAGACGCCTCTTTAGAATCATGTTGAAAGTCCTTAGGCTGTTCTAGCGGTGGATATTGCTACAGTAATTACTAGAGGGAGGGCCATTACTAGAGGGAAGTCCAGGGCCATTCCGACAATCGAGGAACTGCGGGTAGTACACGGATTTGCCTAAACTTTCTTCTTTTGAAATCATACAGCCTCGGTAGTTTAAAGAAATCAATTACAAAGAAACAGTGCTCTGTAAACATAATTCGCAGAGATTTAGTATGCGCAGCTAAATTATATGCCTAATGCGCCCATGCGTTTCACAACGTGCGAAACCGAAATACAAAATTCCAGACATGAAATTATGTTGTGGATGTGTCAGTGCTACACCGTTTACTGATGCCTAGGTTTCGTAGAAGTTCTAATATTATATTCCTGGTAAGAACTATAGGTTCTTTGTCAAAGCTTATATTTTGTCATTGGCAGCGATAGAGTAGCATTTGCCGGTACGTAGGAACAGAATTGTGCCTTCTATAAAAATACAACGTAAAATCAATACGTCTCTTTCTTTAGCAGGGGACAAGTTCTCTACTGCTTTACACGCTATCGCTCAAAGCGCTGCTCACATTAAGCGATAGAAAAAAAAAACTTCCGCTCAGCCCTTCGTTGCTGGCACCGCTTAAATCATAATGGCGAATTACCTACGTACAGCGGTACGATGAACTCAAGAACCATGTCCGGGGTGCTTTTTTAAAGTCCATCTGCAGGAGTGTCTCTTTGTCGTATGGTCGGCATGCGCACGAGGAATAACTCTGCACTCCCTGGATTCCCCATTCGACCCATCAGCTAGCAATATAAAGACTCGGCTTCCAGACGTCAGCGCAGGAGGGGCACTGAGGGTTTGTGGTAAAAATTAAAGGTGGAAGACAATCGTGGTAAAGGTGGAAGACAGTGTCAGTGGTGGCGCCCACTGCTATTTTAACTGTTATGTCCAAGCTTTCACTAACCATGAAATATAATTACGAAGGCAGAAAAATTTTTCAATGAAATGAGAGCGATGCAGAGGAGCGAACGCGTACGCGAGACCGTATGCTTAAGCAGGCGACGTAACAGGCGACGCAGGGAACCAGTATCCGGACTAGACCGCATCGCCGTTAGTTCTCGCGACATCCATGTAGGCCACATGCCTGCGCTGGTCGGTATGCGGGGCTGCAAAACTGAGTTGTTACATTAACGTTGGCCCCGTCAGTGCCGACCATTGTCATGACATTCCTTCAAGCATAAACGAGACTCGTTTAATCACAGCCGAAAAACATCTCTCTGCGGGAAGGCGCCGCAGTATTACCTTGTACTGACGCAGTATCTTGCAATCCTTGAACTACCGCAATTCTGACTAATAGTAGCGAAAGCTATTAAGCACGTGGTAGGCGCCAGCCACTTCGGCGCGGCTTCCACAGCAGAGAAAGCCTACTGTTTCATCACAGAAGCGCCGTGGTGTGACGGTACCCTGTAAAAGATTCGCACACTCTCGCGTATTCGCGAGACGCTTTCCCCACTCTTACGGTACGCCTAGGACACGTGTCGCCTCCTGTCAGCGCAGCCTAAAAAAATCACAGCATATCCATGGGGTGAATGATGATGGGTGGGCGAAGCTCCGGAGGGAATCATCGGTAAACCGTGAATCTTCCGTGTAATTCGCTCAGTCGATCATCATGTAAAGACGTCTTACGCAGCCCCTTACACAGGCCGGAACGCGCACCGCGTTTGCCGACGCCATCACATGACTGCTGAGAGAGTATAACGCGGAGAGGCCACTGCGTCTTACACCAGCTTCTTACACGGGCCGTAACGCGCTAGCACAAACGCGTTACAAACGCACAGTCTTTCGTTAATGTTGGGTATTTAGTGTTATCGTGGTGCGTGCATCTACGTGCGCTTCGTGGCGTAGTGGCTAGCGCCGAGCGTTCGGAAGCGAGGGGTCCCAGGTTCAATTCCGCGTTTCGGACACAACTTTAGGAATTTTCTTAAGAAGCACACATCTCTATGGGACAGCGCTATCTAGGAAACTAGACGAGAAATGGCGATGACGACACAGATTGTGTACAGCGCCATCTAGAATATCATCACTCAACTGCAGTTTGTATCAGAGTTCTTTGATCATACCAGTTACCAAACTCCCCATAGGCCCCATGTATCAAAATCCGGACACGCCGAGTGCCAAAACGGCGGAGGTTAGCAGATTGTCGCGCCATCTGTCGACACAGAAACCGACTAATAAATGGCAGGTTAGTGCGTTTTGTGTTACGGAGCACAGAAAGCTCCGCTGCGTCAATGACGCGAACCTTATGCAAACGATGTTGCGCGCACAGAACATCCGTCAATTTCACCGTGGTTCTGGCGGCAATGACGTCTTCTGCAGAGCAAGGAAATTCACTGACCTTGTGCCGTCGCTTCTGCTTCTGCACGAACACTGAGGGTTCACGAAGCGTTTTGTACGTGCTAACTGATCTCACGAAAGAAGCCGGGAATCGTCTGTTCGGCTGCCGAGGCCGCTGGTGAAAGAACAAGAAAGTTATTCGAACAGCGGATGATTTTCGGTGAATAATTATTCTTTATTTTCGTCTTTAAATGTCGATGTGTCATTAGGAATCCAGCACAAAGCGCGCATCTGCCGAATTCAGTTCACATGACTACAGCATCGATGTGTCAACACAGCAGCAGAAGGCCTTTAATGCAGAGCGTACGTGTCGTCTCAAAGCGAAAAAGCGTATGGTGCAAGTCGACGATCCAAGTGCAGGCGAATTGCAATGTAAGGCGTCTCTATCTCTTGCTCCTTTCTTTTGTCCGTCTTTAGCCGCGTGATAGCAACTGTTACGGTGCTCCAACGTTTGTGGCCGCCATTTTCATGCAAGAAACATCGCCTCCGAGATCCGGTGAGTATAGCGTTTTCAGTTACGGCTCCCAGATGGGGCGACAGTCTGCTAACCTCCACCGATTTGGCCGTCGGCTTGTCCAGATTTCGGAACGCAGTTTGGCAACTGGTATGATTGAAAAACTCTGGTTTGTATGTACTTCTATGAGACAGCGCAATCTGTTATACTGTTCGGGAGATACTTCCGGTTACGCCTGACGCGGGACAAGGTTAGACTAAGAGGAGCTTCGCCCCTAAAAAATCTAAAACATACTGCACGGATGCTTGGAGGGACCATTGTGTTTACACCACGTTTCTGAACGTAACGGTGAACGAATAAGGTAATAGTGAGTTTTAGTATATCGGAAAGCAGCAAACGCCAAGATTTAGCGTTAAGGTTAACGTTACCGTGGAACACACCGCGCATGCGTAGAACATTAACTTATACTAGTGAGTTTTAGTATATCGGAAAGCAGCAAACGTAAAGATTTAGCGTTAAGGTTAACGTTACGGTAAAGCTGGGTGCACTTGGCGGCACAAACTAGACTTTTAGTATAGCGGAAGAGAGCGAAACGCTAAAGCTAACGCAAAGGCATGTACGGCGACAACTACACCTTAAAACAACTCTTATTAAATCCCTAAGTGCGCCACAAAATCATTGTGCCAGTATCGTGTGAGTGTGTTGTTAGTGCTGTATCAGCAGACCCGAAAAACATCGCTTCGTTTCAACATGCCGCCATCGAGTCTCCTTTCTGACCCGTACTGCCTGTCATTTCGAAGTTGCGATGACATAGGAGCGCTTAATTTATACTTTGGAAACCAGAGAAGCTACGCAGGCAGTCCATGTCGTCGAGGCTATGCCGTATATACGAGAAATTTCGCCGACATTTCCGTTTTGAGAAGGCGGACTCTCCACTTGTCATCAGTGCCCCGGAGCTTCTGCAACATTTCTCCGGTGCCCAGGGGGCGCGCATCTGTGCATGTGCCTGCGAAGGCTGGCTTATCCAAGTCGCCTTTGTGACTGAAGGAATACTTCGCCAAACAGTACTGTCATTTCAAGCATTATACATACAGTAGTGCACCACACTACTCGTCTCGGCTTTATTTTGGTTGTAGCTTGAAACAGCCGATGTACAAAAAGAAAAAAAGCCCCGGTGGCAGTGCCACCATCTCGACGAGACTACCGTAAACGTGAGCAAAGCGACATGGCCTCTGAGATTTCGAACGCCGGCACGCGCAGTCTCGAAGGCCGTGAAAGCGAGTGCACTCACATTTTAAGCCTTGTGTGCCGCTTACTGAGTGCGTATCTTGAAAACGGCGACACATTGTCGCCAATACACGGCTGGCGAAGCTTAATTAGCCAAACCTAAGGCAAACAAGAACATGAGCGGGTAATGAATGAGCTTAACAATGCAGGCCGATGTCACGACAGATCTGAAGCGAGTGGTCTCACTTCGACTGACGCCGCCATCTTGCCAGCCGTACGGGTCCCTTTGCGAGCGTTAGCGTTGAACGATATCTTTCGAAAATAGCGTAGGCACGTAAGGGTATCGTATACGTTAACGTTCTGCGCATGCGCGGTGTGTTCCACGGTAACGTTAACCTTACGCTAAATCTTTGCGTTTGCTGCTTTCCGATATACTAAAACTCACTTTATACTATACCCTTACATGCCTACGCTATTTTCGGAAGTTATCGTTCAACGCTAACGCTCGCAAAGGGGCCCGTACGTCTCAGAGGCAAGAGGGCGGCGCCAGTCGAAGTGAGACCGGTGAGACCACTCGCTTCATATCTGTCGGGACATCGGCCTGCAATGTTAAGCTCATTCATTACCCGAACATGTTCATATTTGCCTTAGGTTTGGCTAATTAAGCTTCGCCAGCCGTGTATTGGTTACAATGTGTCGCCGTTTCCAAGATACGCTCTCAGTAAGCGGCGCAAAAGGCTTAAAATGTGAGTGCGCTCGCTTTCACGGCCTTCGAGATTGCACGCGCCGGCGCCCGAAATCACAGAGGCCATGTCGCTTTGCTCACGTTTCCGGTGGTCTCGTCGAGATGGCGGCTCTACCATCTTTTTGTACATCGGCTGTTTCAAGCTACAGCCAATTAAAGCCCAAATGATTAGTGTGGTGCATTACTGTATTTATAATGCTTCAAATGACAGTGTCTGGCGAAGTATTCCTTCAGTCACAAAGGCTACTTGGATAAGCAAGCCTTCGCAGGCACATGCACAGAGATGCGCACTTCCTGGGTACTCTAGAAATGTTGGGGAAGCTACGGGGCACTGGTGCCAAGTGGAAAATCCGCCTTCTCAAAGCGGAAATTTCGGCGAAATGTCTCGTATAGGGCATAGCCTCGGCTTTAAGGAGGCCGCCCCTCGATGACACGGACCACCTGCGTTGCTACTCTGGTTTGCAAAGTATAAATTATGCGCTCCTATGTCATCAGAAAGGAGACTCGATGCGGCATTTTGCAACGAAGCGATGGTTTTCGGGTCTGCCGACCCTACAACACACTTACACGACTGGCTCAATGATTGTGGCGCACTTAGGGATCCAATAAGAGTTGTTGTTTAAGGTGTAGGTGTCGCCGTATATGCCTTTGCGTTAGCTTTCGCGTTTCGCTCTCTTCCCCCATACTAAAAGTCTGGTTTGTGCCGCCAAGTACACCCAGCTTTACCGCAACGTTAACCTTAACGCTAAATCTTTACGTTTGCTGTTTTCCGATATACTAAAACTCACTAATCTCGGCTCCTGCTTGACGTATGTTCTTCTCTACCGGGTTTTTTGCCGCAGAACGTTGGCACATCGATACTCTCCGTAGCAATCCGTATTGCACTACGGCTTCGGCGGTGTCGTGTGTTCTGGACCATGGGCTGTCGAAGGAACAAGAATCCTGCATTACGAATTACGCTAAAGACTTCGTAGATATATTTTAGTACAGCGGCAATTTTGAAGTTGTTCCGCACGCAATTTAGCTTCGTGCGACGGAAAGGTGCAGGAAAGTGCATGAAGATTGCGCATGGGAAGCTCGACGTGGTCACAACTGTGCGACATATGACTGCGTTAGGTGAAGTTATAGTTTATCATTATCAGTGTGGCATTCGGCTCAGTGCCAGGTCATTTGAAAGACTTACGTAATCAATATACAGTAATAGCTTTCGTATTATGTTGGTTAAATTTAAAAGTCGTTTTTCTTCACGGAGTTTGGTGGGAACTTGATAAAGTCTGCTGTCACTTTTTGTGATGTCGATGGCAACGCATGAGGTGGCCGCGCAACCTGCATATTGAATGTAGGCGTAATCGAAAATTGCAAAGATGTTGCAGCGATCCTGCTTTGCACTTACATCACAAACTACGCTAAGTCAAACCACCGTGTTTACTAGCATGTGGTCGGCCGTCGTCTGAGTCTGATATATAAAAAAAGAGCTTGTTAAAGAAGTTATTCAGGATATAGCCGTAACAGCTGGCTTGGCCGCACATTTTTAATCAGTGGCGGAATGTGCTTCAACACTGTTTTCTGTAGCTGTCGTCCTTGTAATGCGCCTAGAACAGTAATGACAGTGTAGAATATGCGCGATAACCAGCGCTATTCTTACGGAACTTAGGCTGAGTGCTTAATTAAAGGGAGTGTCCGGTCATTTTACAAACCAAAACAAGTGGTCCTAAAGGAAAGTGTGTGCTTTATTTTAGATGTAGCCAGCTTGCATTACCAAGGAAATCGTGTAGTTAATTCGAAAATAATTACCAAATCCAGCATTTTTTGAAAATCCCGCGGAGCGAAGCAAAGCGCTGGCCATAGCGTGACGCCACACTGTACCGTGCCCCCCGTGGCGGGCGGTCGTGGCTTTCGTGCCCTGCATGCGCCGTACGTAGAGTCGCACAATTCGAACTACTTTTAAAGACGACAGTCTTTCTTGGGATACTTCAACGCAGAAATTTTGTCTGTGTCTGCGTGTGTCTGTGTGTGTGTGTGTGTGTGTGTGTCCTTGCTGCGAAAGGTGAACCCCCTTCCTCAACGACAACACGGATTGAACTGGTAGCCACCTTCATACTTCTGAACACAGTCGACCAAAAAGCAAATATGACGCATATCTGAGGCACAACATCAATACGTAAGTGTTAGACGGTGTGTTCCTTTAGCAGAAAATACATAGATGCGTAATTCTAAAGACCCTAGTGCTTGTTAGGATGCGCAAAAGCGGACGTTTCCTACGCAGTTCTGCGTACTACGCAAGCTTCTTGCGTTTCCCGATATTAGAGTGGGCCAGGCAGCGGCACTCCGGGCGAAATGCTCACCAAACCATTCGTCTTTGTGGTGCAGGTTGTGGCTGCCGTTTTCGGAACGCAAGCTGCTGAATACGCCTCTGTTTTGACAGACCCGTCACATGACTGGAAGGATCATCACGGCATCGAGATTCGACTGCGTGGTCACCGTTGTCTTATCGAAGAAGCCATCCTTCCCTTTGTCCCGACTCCGACGCATGCGCCAACATCGGTGACGTCAGCGGCCTCGGACCTTCCAAAGGCTATAAGAAGCTGCGTACCTCCGTCGAACTTCAGTGGGCCAGGCAGCGGCACTCCGGGCGAAATGCTCACCAAACCATTCGTCTCTGTGGTGCAGGTTGTGGCTGCCGTTTTCGGAACGCAAGCTGCTGAATACGCCTCTGTTTTGACAGACCCGTCACATGACTGGAAGGATCATCACGGCATCGAGATTCGACTGCGTGGTCACCGTTGTCTTATCGAAGAAGCCATCCTTCCCTTTGTCCCGACTCCGACGCATGCGCCAACATCGGTGACGTCAGCGGCCTCGGACCTTCCAAAGGCTATAAGAAGCTGCGTACCTCCGTCGAACTTCAGTGGGCCAGGCAGCGGCACTCCGGGCGAAATGCTCACCAAACCATTCGTCTTTGTGGTGCAGGTTGTGGCTGCCGTTTTCGGAACGCAAGCTGCTGAATACGCCTGTTTTGACAGACCCGTCACATGACTGGAAGGATCATCACGGCATCGAGATTCGACTGCGTGGTCACCGTTGTCTTATCGAAGAAGCCATCCTTCCCTTTGTCCCGACTCCGACGCATGCGCCAACATCGGTGACGTCAGCGGCCTCGGACCTTCCAAAGGCTATAAGAAGCTGCGTACCTCCGTCGAACTTCAGTGGGCCAGGCAGCGGCACTCCGGGCGAAATGCTCACCAAACCATTCGTCTTTGTGGTGCAGGTTAGTTCCTACTTGCCTGCGCCATGTTACCGCAGTGATAACCGCTTTTTAGTGTTGCTGCCACGCCCACTTGGTAGCTTTTTCTCATGTGTTTGTATTTTTGGTGTGGATTTGTTAGTTTGCGGGGATATTGAGGCAAACCCTGGCCCTTCGGATAAAGAAATACTGCAGCAGCTTCTTTCAGGACAAAAAAACATGACTGATATGATGAACAGTGTCTTATCAAAACAAGAAAAAATCGAAAAAGAAGTTGCTAGCTTGACTGAAAGGATGAGTTCTGTCGAAATGCAGACAAAACCTTTGATTGAACTGAAAACAGATGTAAACGATTTAAAGCAAAGAGCAACACAACTTGAGAAAGATTTGGAATTTGCGGTCAAGAAAATTGACGAGTTAGAGAACAGAAGTCGACGAAATAACTTGATTGTTTTTGGCCTGAGGGAAGAAGCTAATGAAACGACTGCTGACCTTACTGAAATAATAAAAACGGACTTATTTGAAGGAAAGCTGGGAGTGAATGTCAGTGGCATAGAAAGATGTCACAGATTGGGAAAAAAGAATGGCAAAGAACGCCCAGTAATTATAAAAATACTCGATTACCGGGACAAGGTAGCTATTCTACAGAGGTGTTCCAAGCTGAAGGGCACCGAGCTGTCGATTAGTGAAGACTTTTCCGCTCGTGTTCGTGATATCCGAAAAAAATTGTGGCAAAGTTCGTCGCGTGAGCGCACAAATGGATCTAAAGTGAAGTTAGTTCATGACAAAATAAGCATTGATGGAAAGATTTTTTGTTGGGATGATGATAAGAATAAGAGATATAAGTTATCTAACCAAATTAAGGCTCGGGGAAACTAGATGAACGATGTTTAGTGATGCTAAATGTGAATTGCCGCAGTATTGTTAATAAGGCTGAGAAATTGGAAGGCATGCTTTTAGCGCATGACCCAGATATTGTGTTACTAACTGAGACATGGCTACGAGATGATGTTTTTGATAGTGAGTTTGTACCGAAAAATTACAGAGTGTACCGTAAGGATCGAGATGGGAGGGCAGGGGGCGTTGCTGTTCTTTTTAGGAATACAACACGTGTTGTAAAAATGCCAGACGTTCAAGACATAGAAAGCATCTTCTGTAAAGTGTACAATGGCAATATTAGATATCTTCTTGGTGTCGTTTACAGGCCACCCAATGCTTCCCTCGATGTTATCGCAAAGCTTAAGGATTACCTTCATTGTCACGTAAAAACCGAAGATAAATTAATCATAGCGGGAGATTTTAATATGCCAAACATGAATTGGGAAACATTTTCATCAGACCCATTTCAAGCTGCGGATACTGAAATATCTGATATCATGTTTCAATATGACTTGACGCAAATAGTTACCGACCCTACTAGAATAGATCAGGGGACGAAATCTATCCTAGATATATCTTGTGAGTGGCAATATAAAAGAAAGCATGTCGTGCAGCGTCATAAACGGCATATCGGATCACAAGGCTGTGGTGCTGGCACTAAAGGGAGTTGCACTTAATCAGCAGACGACGGTGAAAAGGTTTCCCAATTTTTCAAAAGCAGATGATGAATCTATAATTGATGTACTGGCCCTTGAATATGATCATTTCAATGCAGGCAATCGTAGCGTTGAAGAATTGTGGCTTTGTTTTAAGAGAATAATTGAAGATTGTGTGCAGCGTTTCATCCCTTTAATTACAAAGAAAGCCGAAAATCACAATCCCTGGATAACAAGAGAGACGCTACAACTGAAGCGAAAGTTGAAACGGTTAAAAAAAAGGTCGAACAAGGCTAAAAGTCCTGATTTAAAAGCAATTATTTGCAATATACGTGAAGAAATTAAAGAAAAGTCTTTTCGTGACAAAGAAAAATATTTTAACGAAAAATTACCATCATTTATTAAGACGTGTCCAAGAAAATTTTGGAAAGAGGTCACTCCAGGCACGTGTTCTACCGATGTATTTCTTTTAGATGGAAAATTTGAGAGTGACGAAAAAGCTGCCTGTACGGCCTTTAATAACTATTTCAACAGTGTCTATACAAAAGATAATAATCATCTCCCACCCTTCGATGCAAACCTACCACCAATATCAGATGTCACCATTTCCGAAGAGGGTATCTTTAATTTACTGTTAAATCTGGATGTTAAAAAATCTGTTGGACCAGATGAGATACCGAATGCCTTCTTAAAACGGTACGCAGAGTGGTGTGCAAAATATTTGTGTGTGTTGTATACTAGGTCTCTGAACGAAGGTGTGCTCCCTGAGGACTGGAAGGTTGCCCGAATTAAGCCCCTACACAAAGCAGGTGACAAAACTCAAATAAAAAATTATCGACCAGTTTCGTTAACCTCAACAGCTTGTAAAATTCTAGAGCACATAATTCACAAACACATTGTTACATTTCTTGAGGAACACAAAGTAATAACAAGAGCACAGCATGGGTTTCGACGTGGATATTCAACCACTACACAGCTGGTTGAAACCATCCACGATTTTTCTGCCGCACTAAATGAAGGTGAACAGCTAGATGCCATTTTTATGGACTTTCAAAAGGCTTTTGATAAAGTTTCGCATACAAAATTACTTCATAAATTGCAATATATCTTGAAAAATTCGAAACTGATAGCATGGATACGAGCGTACCTTCAAAACAGACAACAATTTGTTTCACTTAATGACAGCTGCTCTAGCAAACTTCCTGTAGATTCCGGCGTACCTCAGGGCTCGGTCCTCGGACCTCTTTTATTTATTTTATATATAAATGATATAACCAATGGCCTTTCTGTTAATGTAAAGCTTTATGCTGATGATTGTGTGTTATACACGAAAGTATCATCTGCTGGGGATCAGATAAGGCTCAATAATCAATTTCACAAGGTCGTTTCTTGGTGCCAAGAATGGCAAATGGCAATTAATTACAACAAAACAGTTTATATGAAAATCACACTAAAGAAAAATCCTTTATGTTATCAGTACGGCACAAATAGCGTCAAGCTAAAAGAAGTTGCAGAATACAAATACCTTGGATTATGGATAACTAATGATCTCAACTGGAACAAACACATTGACATAACTACAGGTAACTGTCTACGTAAACTCTTTTTCCTAAAACGATCCTTAAAGTATTCTACCCCGTCAGTACGCATGCTAGCATACAAAACACTCATTTGTCCAATGTTGGAATATGCTGTGATAATATGGGATCCATTCACTAAACGGAATGTTAATCAACTAGAAAAAGTGCAAAAGAAAGGCTTACGTTTTATTTATAACTCCTACGGTAGAACATCGGTATCCGAGCTATTGATAAAAAGTGGCCTCCAATCCGTTGTGGACAGAAACCGCATTTGCCGACTTAAGTTTTTCTTTCAAATAATAAATGGCCATTTAAATGTTGACACTACAGGCATCCTTCAGTACTCTTCCGGTTACGCCACTCGCAAGCGACACAGTAAAATGATAACCCCTTTAACTTCACGGATTAACTGCTACAAGTATTCATTCTTCCCTAGAACTATTAATGACTGGAATAGCCTTGCAAATGATGTCGTTTTACATAACACACTGTCATTGTTTCAAAACAGCCTCACCTAAACCATCACTAGTTATTGTATTGTATTATTTGCTTTATTGTAATGTATTGTATTATTTGCTTTATTGTAATTATTGTGTTAGTCTGTAACATGTATTATGCGTATTTACGTTACTGAGTATTATGTTACTCTGTATTGTGTTACTCTACGAATTTACTGAAATAGCGTTTTTGAACCTTAGCCCTGTATATTCACATCGTACTTAGTTATAGCACGTTGATTGTTCCTTTGAATATATGTACATATTTTCGAACATTTTCCCACCCTGCCACGATCTTTCAAATGAAAGATCGCAGTATTTATAAATAAATAAATAAATAAATAAATAAATTATGGCCAGATGGCGCCCATATCTCACGCTCGTGCCGAACGGGTAGCACAAGGCAGCGGCACGGCCGCCCGCCACTCCGGCCGGTCCCTTTCTCTTCTCGCGTCTCTTCGTTTTCCCTCTCGCTTGCGCTACTCCTCGGGGAAATAGAAACACGCGAACCAGAACTCATGTAGTACGGCCGGTAGAAGACTATCGTCTTTCGACGACATTTGCAGCGAAGCACGGAGATACACGGCCAATTTTTTTTCCTTCTTTACTATCTATATAATTTGGTTTGTTCTGTAACGCTCTTAATGTGGAAGGGTGGAGACTCTTCGCAAGTTTCGGTGCGACGTGAGCCCACAGGCCGATTGGGTTGCCGCCGTTCGTCACGTTGGCTAGTTTCCGAACACTCGATGGTCGGTGCACTTTACAAGCGTGTGCTGGGAGCTTATCGCGTCCTCTGGTAGTTTTGACGTAGTTAGTTGAAGGGCCGCACGAATAATGTGAGCTACACACATAGGTGCGCTGCCTTCCTCGGTCACGCTTCGGAACACATGCCGAATCTTTCTTACTGTCTTCCATCCGCGCACTCCCGGCGGCAGCAAATATCCTTTCAAGACGTGTGTTCGCTGCCGTGTGTAAATGCTCAAAATGCGTTCATTGAATGCCACAACAATCGCAGCCATCCAACAATGTCTGCTTAGGCTTGCTTTTCTGTACGGAACGGGCAGGAGGGACATATGTCGCCGTGTCATTGTTCCGCATATGACAGCGGACGGCTCGTCGGTGCCACTGCAAGGGGCTGGGTGATATCGCGTCAGATCTCTGGATTTTGTTGTGCTCTGAGCATTTCTCTGGCTGAAGCACGTGGTGAAAAGAAAGATTATGTATCTGAAGCAGGCCCATAGCCAGGATTTTTTTTTTCGGGTAGGGCCCACTTGCTGAAGGCCTTGACCATTGAGAAAACACATGTTTTCATTATTTATTTTGGTAAAAAAAATCGCAGTACAGTAAAACCTCGTTATAACGAAGTTGAAGGGGAGCGGTAATTACTTCGTTATAACCATTAGTTCATTATAACCAATATCAATTTCATCTATAGGATTTTCAAGGGGAATTGAAATTACTTCGTTATATCCGATAGTTCGTTATAACCGGGTTCGTTATAACGAGGTTCTACTGTATACACTAGGTGACTTCTTCAATGCAAATTTACTAATAGGCTTAAATGTTTTGTTATTAGGACTACACTACGTTCTTAACACTATCCCCCAACCAAAATTTCGGGAGGGGGACCCATAGCCCCCCCCCCCCCCCGGCTACGGGCCTGATCTGAAGGTGAGCACAGGTGCCGAGATTGCTCTGGCTAGACGTCTTCAAAGGAGCGTTGTTTAGGTAAATTGGTGATTGCGACCTCAAGTAATTTACCATTCAGTCAAACAAATGTAAAAGCCGACGCCGGCAAATGCATCTCACTCTGAAATGTGAAAATGATAACGCATGGAAAAGATTCCGCCGCAGTGGCGTGCTCGTTTCCATTCGCGTAGCCCGGAATTTCTAGAACATGCTCATCTGAAACGACCGTGCCGGTGTCATTCGTACACATTTGCTTGTTGAAACGCTTACGCTCCCCCGTTCTCGTCACTTCGTTTGACTGGCAGGCTTGCTGGCGGGTTTAACGCAAGCGGAGATTCGTACTCTTCATCGTCGGAACCATAGCGCGCTCTACTTCACGGCGCCACATAACTATCACAGCTCTGTTTCGTTAACACATACCGCCCCAAACAACAATAAAAACGTTCAGTAAGGAAAAAAATCATGAAACGCCGAAAGCAAAGCGCTGTCAGAACAGCGCACCGGAGGCAAAACGCATCGATCTCGAAGCGCAATAACCGCACGCGTTATTCGCATCTTTTGAAATAATAATGGTAATAAAGGGGCTTTTATTCACATTTGTTTAATCAATGAGGCACAGGCGTCAGCACTCAGCAGTGCAGAGTGAGCTGTGCAACCAAGTACAGGGCAGATAGCTTCGCGAGTCCGATGCACGGTTCCGTATGACGTCATGCTGCTACGGCCGTCGCTCATCGGGCGCTCTGTTGGAGTTTCGTACGCATGCAAAAAAAAAAACTGAATAAAACTATCGAAAGCTCCAGTTCGCTCAGAAAAATCACCCTTGCGTCCCCCACACGCACAAGTACATGATAGACCTGACAGTTCGTAATATTTACAATTTCACCGGACAGTCCCTTTACCCAGGCAGCACGCCAACACAGGACTTATGTAGGCGTGAAGTCGGCCAAAGTCGGCAGCGATATCGGGCCTAAGTCGGCAAATCGCGCTCGCGCTACTTTCACCCACATGTGCCCGATGACGGCCAGCCAGAATGGCGCCACTGTGGCGAAGCCACCATGGGTCGAACTTGGCCAGCCAGAGTGGGCGAAATTTGGCCAGCCAGCGTGGGCGAAATTTGGCCAGCCAGAATGGGTCAAATTTGGCCAGCCAGAATGGGTCGGATTTGGCTAGGTAGCATTGGCCGATGTTGCGGGCATTCAGGCTTTTTTGGCGTGTTGTCGGCCCCGCCGACATCGGGAAACCCCTTGCGCGACCGTTCACAGCTACTATGGTGTTTGTAGTTTACCCCACGTGTGTCGCGCCGTTTGGATTGCGATAATTTTATTTTTTGTTTTCACATTTTCGAAGGACCAACAGTAGTTAGTGTAAATGTGCCTCTCATGCATACGCGAAAGCTTTATTAACACAGTAATAAGTGGGCTAAGAGGATCCTCTGTAGTTTCTATTAATGCGTTCTAACCAAAACAAATAACACAACAAGAGAGGTTTATAGGGAAAAGCACTATTTCATTTATTTTGTGAACTCTGCATTGATAATATGCTATTCTCGTGTTGCATCGTCGTAGTGGAAAAGATTCGGCAAGGGTGGAACCTGCGGGAAAAGGCGTGAAAATTAGCACAGCTGTGGAGCACATCAGCACTATACTATAATTCCATGCAACTTAGTGCGACTCATGAACAAACGCGGAAATACAAGAAATGTCAGAAACATTCATAATCGGGCACTACTTTAGAAAATCACAAAACAAAGTCGTCCTTTTAAATATAATGAATCTATGTTCAATATCCAACCCCGAGATCTTGGTGTCGTGTCGCTTTAGATACCCAAGGGGGAAAAACGTGAGTAAAGGATCTGTTGCAAAGCAACTTTAAAAGCGGCACATTACTTGAAATAGGTGCACCTTGCATTATAATAAATTTAATATTTTTGGCATACATCGTAAAGGAAAACATGTAGACGTGAGCTAACACGACACACCCCAGGGATGGGGTCGTTAGGCAAAAAATGTTCTTAAAGGATAGGTGTAAGGTGCATTATAAGCAGATATTAGAGAAGGAACCTCTTTTCAAGGCTACTTTAAAAACGCCATCGCGTGCCGAACTGCCGCACATGTCCTGCACCAAGGAGCCCCCACATTTCTTTTAATTTTTTTTTTTTGCATGGGGGACAGACTAGCACTAGCACCAAGGAGCGCGTGTTCGGTATCACATTACCTTTAAAAATACGGGCAAGAAAAGATAATGTTACGAGACGAGAACTGCAAGTCACCACAAAAAGGGTGTTTGATACAAGCACAGGATTAACTACATGAAGTAAAACTGCTTTGGGACAATGTACGTAGGCTCTTTATTCGAAAATAAAGAGCCTACGCACCTCACGACACAAATAATATATAAAGTGGAACCGGTGCTTTAACATCACAACAATATGTGCCACGTCCCATTTTGAAAACTGGCCAGCAACTTACCGAATTTTGGCATCCGCTCTGCACTCTTCAGCTGTGAGTCCGCAATACAAATTCGGCGACGACACTGTAGTCTCACCAAAAGGCACAGGCTTGTGTTCATATACAACCGATGTCACAGTTGGGATGGGCATTGTCTTAGGAGGTACACTCGCCAAGGAATCGCGCAATCAACTTGAATGAGCGATAAATGCGGTACATGATAAACGATAAACGCGTGGACAGACTGCGTGCAACCGTTGAAACTCGTTCTTACACCTTGCACGTTGGTAGCGATGCAGCCGCGACGAGAGAGCGCGGAGAGAGTTCCTCGTGGTTTCCCCCTCGGAAGGCAGCGAACGCCAGCAAAAGCAGGTTCAGAACCACATTCTTTGCAAACTGCAGATGAGCACAATGGATGTTCACGGAGGGGGCCGTGACAAAGGTGGCCAGTTCGGGAGGGGACGCGCGCCCCCCTCCCCACACACTTTTTTTATGTTTAGTTGCTGCTGGCTTAGCACGTGCTAGGTTGCTTCTCGGCAGAGCACGCTCTTTTTTCTTGCTTTCTTTTTTTTTTTTTGTAGCTGTCTCAAAACGTGGAAGACAGCATGTCTGTGGGGCAAACATTTTTGCACAATGGCGGGGACACCCGCCGGGACTGCATTTGTTAAGTGCAGCTCAGTGCAGCCTGTGGCGTATGCTGGCACGCATGTGTTCTCTTGCCAGCTACTTGTAACACAGGATTTCGCAGAGACTGAACCACCCACTATAGCTAAAAACGAGAGCGAAATGCTGCACTGCACGCAACAAACGTAGCGAGGACGCACGGCGCCGCCATTCTGTTTGAATTCCTGCCATTTTCTTCAGCGCACGAAAGACATGCACGTTCTGCCTTTCCGCAC
Organism: Hyalomma asiaticum; assembly: GCA_013339685.2. NCBI lineage: Eukaryota > Metazoa > Arthropoda > Arachnida > Ixodida > Ixodidae > Hyalomma > Hyalomma asiaticum. Next base: position 67,958,725 of record CM023489.1, read on the forward strand.
GACAAGAAATACTGCGATGACTCTGTCTCTACGCGCCCTTCTTTTGCCCTTAGTGGTTATAAATAAATGAGTTGTTAAATATCAGAATACGCACATGTGCGCTTATATCAACGCCATAGTCTCACACGAACGTTAGTGATAAATCCGACACACTGCACAGAGCATGCACTCAAGCTCGATATATTCTGTTCATTTAACTAGTACAACGTAACCTATGGCCGATGTGTAAACGAATTCGATATGTATGGAAAGAACGCAAAAACGGACGTTACACAAAAAAGCAAAAAAAAGCATGAATTATACGCAATGGCGTGGACATATTAAGGAATTATTAGCCTATTGTATCTGCGTGGTAGTAGAGAGCATGGAGGTGCATTGTCTACCCGACTAGTAAACAATTATTTTCTGTTGCTGAGCTTATGCGAGCTGCGATACATGCGTTGCACTGTACAGGAGCTGTTTTTGAAAGGAATGCACTAGTTTCGCGAACGCACTGATGAAATGTAGTGGAGGGCCACGTGGTCAACAACAGCTTGACTTAGGACGGCTGGTTTATGCTGTAACCCTGCTCAAACGTATGAAGAAACTAGGGAACAGAAGAGAGCTTTGATTTTCAACTGATTTTTTTTCAGTGCATGCTTGCTGCTTTTATATAACATAAGATACGCAGATCGCCTGCACAAGAACACTCTGTGATCAGATACACTCTAGTAGAACTCACCAGAAAAGCTCTCTCTATATCAATTATAGGTGTGTGCATTTGTTTGCCACCTTTGAGATGAAAAATGCTTGCCATATCACTGCTTGGTATTTTTCGTAAATGTCGTGGTGTTGACAAGAGCACTTCATTTGAATTTGCAATACAAATGGATCTATGTATTTCATGGTCCTCTCATTATAGAGCTAGCACTAGATCAGTATTGTCTCCTCGCTGTCGCGCTGTTAGCTCTGTATACCGTTCTTTTGCATAAGTTGCTAAATGTCAGTAGTATAACGCCGGTGGCGAGTTTATCTCCGCTTCAGCGCACCATAAAGTCGGCGCTAGACCTTTTTTTGTCCACGCGCTGTTACCTCCATATGCCTTTTCCTTCCATAGGTTGCTAAATGTCAGTAGTATAGCGCCGCTTGCAACTGTTTATCTTTGTTTGAACATATGAGTGCTGGTTATGCCCATCGATGTATGCACGAACTAGTTCAATTTCTATGAATTTAAATTTTCTGACATGCGCGCTGTCAGATAATTTTCCACCATGCTTGTCGATCCTTCTGGCTAATGTTAACTGTTGCGCCAGCCTATTTCGCTGAGTTCCCGCAAAACAGCCTATAGATGTATATATGAATAGTTTATATGCATGTTTTTTGTGTGCCCTGCTTATTAAAAACAATGCGCGCTAACATAATGTCATATATGCTGCTCAAAACGCACGTGCGCTATGTTCCGGCACTGAAACGCGTATACATGAATATATGAAGCTCAACATCTTATTCTTACGTCGAATCTCTCAAGTGAATTTCGGTCATGCTTGTGTCGATCGGATCTCTATTGTTATATACAGCAGGCTTCCAAAGAGGCCCGGCCGATATCAACCATGAAAGGCTGCGGCGTAGTCGACGTTGCCTCCAGGACAACAGAAATGACTCAATGTCTCCTGTGAAATAATCTTCCTGGGCAAATATCGCGCCAAATTCGCCATTCCTCAGGTGATTCTGATGAGCGGCAAAATCGGCGCCACATTTGCCGGAGAAAGTTATCGGCTAGCCGACGGGGGCTTTAAGGTGGCATACTTGGCACAGTGTTGCCGATAAATGACGTCGGCCAGCCCATATTGTCTGTAGAAAGGCAAAATCGGCGCCATAGTTGCCGTTGAAAGCCATCGCCTCAGCCGATGTCGGCAGTAACGCGGCATAAGCGGCCCCATGTTGCCGATTACAGTAGACGGCCTGCCGCTATCGGCGGGGCAGCGGCTATAGTAGCCCGACGTTGCCAGTCATTGACGGCGGCGTGGCCGATACTGGCTCGCTGTCGGCAACATTAGGCCGTGGATGGGCCGAACTTTGCCGCCATAAAACCAATATCGGCCCTACGTTGCGTGCTGCCTGGGTAAGTGTTCCGCAATATTAACTTGAAGCAAACAAGTATTTCCGGTGTTTTGAGGAATAGCCACGTCGGTGCGTTCGTGCGAAGGAACCGCGAAAGCAGTCAGCAGCCTATCTTTCAGATCGTTTACCTGACAGTAAGAGCCGGCTTGGCTGTTGCATCGAATTGCACAGTGAAGCGGTGGTCTCGATGCTTTTCGGTACTTCCTTCACCATATCGCGCGCGCCAGCATGGTCCTCTCTAACCATCTATATTTGTTTGTTGCCAAGTTTTTTCGGCTGTGCCCGACAGGGCGGCGCTGCATGCCAATGGAGACTCCAGGGCTGGTTCCCCATGCATCGCCGCGTGGAGTCGGAGCTTCATTCCACATCGCTACTCTCTAAGTGAAAAAAAAATGCCGTTGATCCCTTTGTCATAGGAATCGGTATAACACGGAAGTGAAATCTGTCCTCGCACACAAGTGGCGATCTAGCGAATCGGGGGCGGGAGGCGGGTTGCGTACTGTAGACATATCAACCCCTCGGATGTGAGCATCAGCTGCACCACGGCCCTGCACATGGATCCTCGATAGTTGCACACAAGCGGAAGTTCTCAAACGACTCACATTTCTTCGGAGGCGCGCCAAGCGCCCTGCGCGAACCGGCCGTAAACCACCAGCGTCCGCAAACGGCGAAAGCACAGAGAAAGCCCCCTTTTCGGCCTATGATGAGACCTTTTAAGCAAAACCGAACTGTTTGTCAGCGGACCGTTTCGTGAACGCGCATTTCACTGTGCGAAAAGCGCATAGTTTGCTGCTCGGCAGCTGTCTATGCGTTCCTGAAGCAGGTCTCGTCGCAACGCATCTGGCCATCACAGACGGCACATAAGTCATTTAGCGGCCGTGGCTGACGCAACGCGCCGACAGCACGCCGAAGACCGCGGCGATAGAGGCGTCAAAACTACTGATGCGCTTAATTGCCAGAACGCATATATTAGGGGCGAAGCTCCTTAAGGCGTGGGTCGTTCGTCCCTTGTAGTCGTAACCACCTCGTTCTAGGATTGCGCTCGATAGCTCGCACGCCGGGAGGCTCGCGCTCGCCCTCGGCGCGTTCCTCCCGGCGCGCGAGCTCTCTCACTCTTCCATCTGCTGTCTTGTGTGAGAGAGACAGAAAGAGAGAGAGAGAGAGAGCGAAAGACTGTCCGTTTCTAACGATGATGATGGGTTTGTGCTAGCGCGTTACGGCGCGTGTAAGAAGCTGGTGTAAGACGCTGTGACCTCTCCGCCTTATACTCCTTCAGCAGTCATGTGATGGCGTCGGCAAACGCGGTGCGCGTTCCGGCCTGTGTAAGGGGCTGCGTAAGACGCTGTGGCCTCTCCCCCCTTACTAGAGTGTACTGCATGTTTCTAACGCGTTTGTGCTAGCGTCCCCTTAAACGCGAGATCCCAGCGTTCGAATGGAGTGTTTCTCACGTCATTACATGATGATCGACTGGGCGAATTACACGGAAGATTAACGGTTTACCGGTGATTCACTCCGGAGCTTCGCCCACTCATCATCATTCACCCCGTGGATATGCTGTGAATTTTTTTCTAACTGGCGCGTATATGCTTACTGACGATTTCACTCCATCGTTCCTAGATGGCGGTACCACCGCTGAGAACCACGAGAACAGTGAAAGGGAGGCGATGTTATTTTAAAAACAGGTTTGTTTGCTGTTATCAGTCCGCCACAGTGGTGTAGTAGTTACGGTGCTCGGCTGCAAATTGTGTAGTAAATATATAAAGCCCGTCTTTTTCCTCGTGTTGCAAGTCGGTCGGTGCTGTGGTCGGGCTCCTACCGCTGCAGCCTGGATGGCTCTGGGTTCGAATCCCAGCGAGAGGTACTTTTTCATTTCAAATCCGTGTTTACTTTTCAGACACCTACTTCCGTTACGGAAGTGCGCCATACATATCTTGGTACCCCGCCGCGGTGGTCTAGTGGCTATGGTACTCGGCTGCTGATCTGAGGGTCGAGGGGTCGAATCCCGACTGGGCGGCTGCATTTCGATGGAGGCGAAATATTGAGGCCCTTGTGTTGTGCGATTTCTGTGCACGTTAAAGAACCCCAGGTGGTCGAAATTTCCGGAGCCCTTCACTACGGCGTCTCTCATAATCAGAGTTGGTTTCGGGACGTTAAACCCCGCCAAACAATAACAGATATCTAGGTGGACCCCAGCATAACACTTTCGCGTTAATAATCCAAGATGGGATTAAATAAATGGTTCTCTTGCGCATTCCTCGATGAGAGTTTAAGATATTTCAATCAGGCAGTGGAAGAAATAAAACATGCGGTTGATCACTCTGTCATAGGAATCGGATAACACGAAAGCGAAACCTGTCTTCGCGCAGAAGCAGCAAACTGGCGAACCAATGGGAGAGGGATACTCAGGACAATGGCAGGGTTGGATACTCTGTACACGTGAACACCTTACATGTACACATCAGACACACCTTAACACTGCGCAGGGGTCCTCGAGAGTTGGGGGCAAGCGAAAGCTCTAGAACTACTCAAATTTCTCCGCAGACACCGCACTGAACGCGCCAGCGCCCTGCGGAAACCTGCTATAAAGCAGGAGCGTCCGCAAACGGTGAAACCTTGCAAGCGAACTGAACTGTTTGTCAGCGGATCGTTTTGTGAACGCACATTTCGCGCTACGTAAGGCGCATCATTTGCCTGCGGGGGCCGCCCATGCGTTCCTGGAGTAGATTGTATCGCAACGTAACTGGCTATCATAGACGTGACACAAGACAAATTGTGCAGCGGCTGTGGCTTAAGCAACGCGTCTGCAGGACGCCGCAGCCCGCGCGGCGTCCTGCAGACGCGTTGCGGCAGACCGACATGCGGCAGACCGACACCCCCGGGAAAGCTTCCCGGGGGTGTCGGGCAGACCAACTGCCGGCGCGCATATTAACAGAATTTACGACTTCGCACCATCATTCCTAGATGGCGGTACCGCCGCTGAGAAGCAAGAGTGCAGTGAAAGGTAGGCGATGCTAAGACAAATTTTGATTGCTAAGTACTTCTACTTTAACCGGACATCAATTTGATGCAAATTGTAAATTGGTCCGGTTATAAAAGCCCGCTTTTTTCCTCCCTTCTGCAAGTCTGTCGGTGGTGTGGACAGGCTCCTTGGGGCCTTCTCATGAAACTTGTTGACTCATTTCTTTTTCTGAAAGTTAGATTTCGCCTGGAGTATGTTTTCGCCGCGACCCAAAAAGCGATTTCTGCTGCACTGATGGACTCTATTTTCCCAGATCCTTTATATCGGATACGTTATTTAAATGGGCCTTATCAGGGCTGCTACCCAACCACTGGCACCTGCAGTACGAGCCGATGTTCCAGTCGTGATGTATTCAGAGGCGTTGCGGAGTCCTCAACTGCCTACCGGACGCCGTCCGCCTTTCACTGCTCCAGCTATGCCACTTCGGTATCCCGCTTCGAATGGAAACACGTATGAGTACGTGGGTCCACGACAGGTTACGCGGTAGTCAAACGTGTGGCGCACCTCGGATAACAGGCCGCTTTGCTACCACTGTGTATCTGTATTACCAGTGTCCTTATAGGAGACTGGGCCTTCAGGGATTTCCGCCCAACGCGCGCCGACCAATCAATGGTGAGCGACCACGCGAGATTGAGCAGTACCTGGCTACGCAACAACCGTTTTCGCTCGCATACAGACGCCAGTCACGTTCGCCATCTCCTCGCCGCATCACCTCTCCTAGCCGTCCCAGCACGTTCGCTATTATTCGCTGATATCCGCAGTTTTATTTTGCGCACCGCGGATTGTGGCGTGGAGGTAGACGAAGACAACGAAGAGGACGTGCTGTTCGATCGGTGCCATTTTTGCAGGGTGACCGGCTGTTGCCTCTTCTGCATTTATCGTGGCAATATCTGCAGGCCAAAACCGCGTCCACGCTCGCTGCGCAGCGGTGTCCTAGCCTTGTCGTAACGAAATGTTCACGATTCGCACATCAGTACTGCCTCCATTCCATTTGCGTCTTTCGGCTTCTAATGGGTGAATAGGCCTGATATCTAGTGCGGTTCAGCGGTGCAGTGAGCCTTCTCATGTTTACACAAAACACTAATCTGGCATTCCCTTTTTGTTTCTTGAACTGACCTCATGGCACCTTGTAGTTGTACTGCACCTCGTGCTATCGTTCGCATTGCTAGTAGTCAGACCAGTAAGGAATACCCTCAGTTGTAAGAGTACTGCTGACTATAGTGGCATCACCTAATAGTGCCAAGTTGTCATCTGCCTTGTAAGTGATGTGGGGACGGGTGAAGCGCGTCCCGCGCGACGCCATGTTTTGCTAGGAATGTGCTCGCATCCCCCTCTCCCCAGCTAGACGTGGCGGCGACCCACCACTGTGGAGGGCTGGCCGCCTCGCTCCATATGGTTTTAACTAGGCTGCCATTGGACAGCAGTAATTTCTGACGTTTGCGCGTTTCCGGTTTTGGAGATGCTCGGGGCATAGAGTTAATATACTGACTCTAGAGGCAAAGCTGGGCCGCGGAGGGGGGGTCCCTCCCGCGCGCCGCCATCTTGCAATTACGTCAATGTGGCCAGCCTAAGTATTACTGAAAGTGCTAAAAACAAGTGTAGGTCGTCTTATGCTGATTCCTTAAAAAACGAATAATCTTGCGAAGATTAAGTGTGAATATTAAGCATACTGAATACACTTCCTAAAAATGTAATTATTACATTTCACGATGCACGCATTCGCTCAGTAAAGCGTGGTTTCGGATCTCTTTATTTCTGTTTTCGGATTCTCCCTCTGCTTGGGTGTCCGATATGACATATATGTGATCGCGCGGTGACATCGGTTGACGCGATAGCGCATTCGTGCGGTTACGTTGTTGCTGTTACGACCGGCCCCTCTCTTTGTGACCGTAGCGGAGTAGCGACGGACAGGTTGATGCGGTGTTCTTCGAGGACACCGGCTTGGCAGCCGGGCTGTTCGATCATGCCTCAGCCCGCCTCAGCTGCAATGTACAGGCAAAGAAACTCAAACTAGTAGGTCGTGCCTCGAAAGAGCTTTCTGCACCAGAGAGAATAAACCATGCTTAACACGTACGTACGGTTATATAGGTGTTCTCTGTACGCACGTTGAACATCGCGCACGGACCGCTCGGACACGGCGATAATCGACAAGCTTGCACTGACACAACGCCGGGTGCACCGCGTCCACTGACAACGACGCGTGACGCCTCTCGATTTCTTGCTGAGACTGAGCTTCCCAGCTCCACGGACGGCCACCGTTCCACATTCTAAGGTTCCATCGCCGGGATAACGAAACATGTTTTCTGAAGGCCTTGATTTACCAGCGCTGATCGTAAACAAGATAGGTGCTGCCATCTATCGACGCTGATTATTTTCCGCTTGGCTTTCGAGATTGGCGCGCCTAAGCGCCAGTTCGGAGGCTATGTGTTTACATACTCTGTTGCCAGATTAATACCGGCCACTGTCCCTAATGATAGCGTGAGCGTTGCAAGATGGCGTCGACCACGGGGGACCCCCCCTCCCATACACGGGCCCTATGGGGAGCTTTGCCTCTAGAGTCAGTATATTAACTCTATGGCTCGGGGGGACGCGCTGGGGAGTCGAGGCGGTGCGTACGTGCTTTTGCGACCGTCCGGACGACGAGGCCTCGTCGTCCGGACCGCGCGTTGTCTCGGGCTCCAGCGACCCCGGCAGCGTCTTGCGAGCTTCGCCCATCTCTATGTTCTTTTAAGTGCGAATGCACTTCTTAAGCGACCCCGAAAACTCCGCCGGCACCCGCGCTCCTCCTCCTCTCCCCTAGCAACGGCGCGAGGAGCGTCTGTAGCAACGGCGCAGCGACGTCACGCCCCACGTGACTGCGCGCGCTCCGCCCTCCGCTCCGTGGCTGCGCGCGCCCCGCGCCGGCTCCGCACCGCTCTCCGCGCCGTGACGTCACGGCGCGTTGTGCAGCTGGCGCCTCCGCGCCGCGCCGGCTCCTCGCACCCTCTCCGCGCAGCTGGTGTGCCTCTCCCCCCGTTAGGTTTGCACTCACCCTCGGCCGCCGAATAGGTGCTGATCTGTAGTGACGTGTGTAGTGTGTGTATGTGTGACGCACTCGCGAGGTGCATTAATGCATCATACGAAAAGCGTGAAGTGTAAAATAAATAAATACTTCATATATAAATGTGTGTGTGTGTGTGTGTGTAAAAATGCATCATGATAACAACACTTTAAATCATTAATTACACTTAATCATCATCATCAGTAAAAGTGCTTTGCACTTAAAAACGGCCAGACCTCCGTGGGTCGGCTGGCGCGTGCTCTCGCTGCCGTCTCCTTCGCTCGGCTCTGCAGTTTAGTCGCGCGCGCCCCCTCATAGCATCACCCCGTGCTTCGCTCTTCCTCATACTCCCCTTCGGGGAAATGCGGGTATTTTTTTCCTTCTATTTTCCTTTTCTAGGGGCGCGCGATCACAGGTGCGCTGACCGGGGTTAGGTGCTTCTCTCATGCATGGTCCTTGTGTATTTTTGTGTGTTATTGTGTGTTCGCGCGTTGTTAATCGTTATGTTAACCTTTGTTTATATTTAATTCGATCTTAATTCGGCCTTGTATTATCTGTTTCGTTTAAATTGTTTTATTATATCACCATGCACGGAGGGTGACGCCTAATGTTCTCTTTCGCCGCTTGCGACGGTTCGCGCTGCCCTGCCCCGAGACAGGCCGCGGGCTGACGCGCGCGGCACGGCGGCGATGCATGGCTGAGATAGCGAGAGCCCGGACGCAACTGCCACATTCTCTGCTCGTCGAGTGCTCGAATCCACGACACGGGGTTGCTAACGGCGATGCCGCTGTTAGCAGTTAGTAATTAGTAAGAAGGAACCCACCCTACAGTGTCTACACAAATGTAGAATGCATTGATGGACCTAATGACATAACTGAATAGTTTAGTGTTTGATGTGTGCATGTATTTTTATTTTGGCTGTTCTCGCAGAAAAGTAATAGCTGACCATAGAAATTATTTATTTTGGCCATCAAAAGATAGACAGTTTGTCGCATGAATGTAAATTTGGTTTGCACACCTGCAAACAACGTCGTATGATGAAACGAATAATTTCTCTGGTATCCATGAATGTATTGTGAAGTTGATGCGGTCTTTGATGGCGTTATGAATTTTATCAGGAACCGGTTTCAACCAGTTTTATCACCGGTTTTATCAGGAACCGGTTATTTTTTAATTTCTGCCTGTTGTTCTGACGCAATATGCCCTAAAAGAACCCACGCCTGCACTTTCGCTTTTTGCAGGTCAACGGATCGCCAAAGTATAGCCCATCGGTCCTGTTGCGAGCCGTCGTTCAAAGCTGCTCACTGCAGCGCCTTACCGTGCGCGATTGCGGTGTGAAGGCTGAGGATATCGAAGCTATGGCCTCAGCTCTGACACTGTCTCCCAAGTTTGACGCAGCCACGCCGCCTCCTCCGCCACCTCAACTCCAAAGACTCACCTTCTTTAACTGCGCGCGGCGCGGATTCCGCCTGGAGAGAGCCTACGCTGACCTCATCGGAGGCAAGTGCATCTGCTGAAGCCATGCCACACATTTGCTGAGTTATCTCTGCTGATTATACTGCCTCGTGATTCTGGCGCGACAACGGCGGAGTGTACCAGCGGCACCCTAGGGAGAACATAAACTCTTCATATGGTAAAGATGCACCTTGCCAAGAGCAGGCAGCGCGGATTAGAGGACAGCATACTATATAGGATCAACACACGTGATCGATGGTTGAAATGCTCCAGCTTCTTATGTACGGCGCGAACATGAAGCCTAGCAATCTCGAGCAAGCTCTTAAAGGCACAGAGCCTTTTACGTCCCACGCGCATTTGCATAAGAGCTGGCAACAGTATTCAAGAAGATTCCTCTACACGTTGAAGCAGGTTGCGATCAGAGCTATTACGATTTTTCTCGGACGGAGCGACACTGTTCAAGCAAAGACATAGACGCACTCAAGGGAGATCGCATGCGCATGGTACTACGGGGTGCGTCCGAGGTAATGCTGTCCATATGGGGACCTAGGGACGGAGCGCCATAAGGTCTTTCTTGTTTACCGGGCAGAATTTTATATTCATTGTGGCTGTTCGCTTTCATTCTTGGCTTTCTGCACTAACTTTACCGCAAGAAGTGACGGTGTTTGTTGGATACCTTGAGTACAAAAGACCCTAAAGGTGGGTTTAATACCGACGTCAATCAGAGTGGTTTACAGGCCTGTGTTCTGTAGAGTTTCTATGGCACAATTTTCTTCGGCTTTTGCTAGGGAGCCCTAGCGTTAGCAAAGGTTTCCAGACAGGAAAATAAAAGCAAGTAACCGCGTGTGCTCCTATGCTGATTGAAGCGTACTGCGTTTAAGTGAACCGCCATCCGGGCCAGTTGGTCTTGTTCCATGTTTGGATTAACCTGTGCAACGCGGAAACAACGCGGATGAGAGAGAAGCAAATACGGACAGCCTTGACCCTTAACCGCAGTTCACTGCAAATGGCATCAATGCTAACGCGCGCATGCACGCGTAGACTAAATGGAAACAAGGGAATGTTGCAAATGCCCTTTGCTATTGATAAGCCCAAAGCCGAAAGCCAGCTACCTTTGGTTGGCAAACCCGGTAACTATACGAGTTCCACAACGTTTTGCAGGCGAACTTTGATTTCTGGGGTCCCAAAACCAGCTGTGATTATGATAGACGCCGTTGTGAAGGGCTCTAGAAATTTCGACCACCTGAGCATCTTTAACGTGCACTGAAATCGCACAGTACGTAAACGGTTCCCATTTCGCCACCGGCGAAATGCAGCCGCCGCGGAGGGATTCGATCCCGCGAATCTCAGATCAGCATTCGAGTACATTAGCCACTCGACCACCGACGCAGGGCTGCAGTCGAACATTGCGAGACTCTAATTTCGCATAGGCTGTAAAGGTTAACACTCTATCGCACACGCCTGACGCGTCCCCATATATCTTTGGCCAACGAAATGGCGCCCGCTTTCTCGACGAATCGCGGTTCCTGCACGTCCACTAACTCAAAAACTCGTAAAACGAAATACATTTGCTTAAGAGTGCTCTCGGCAGATATCTCCCGCGATGTATGCCACTAGGTTCAGCTGCGTTCAATCTTCAAATTGAAAGACTGCTGGGCGGTAGGTATTCGCAGCATGTCCTCAGTCCGGTCGCCGAGTCTCCTCGGGAAGACTGAAAGCTTAGAAAACGTACGAAGCCAGCGCATCGCGACGGCTTTGCGCCGGCTTTCCGCCGTGGTCCCGGATTCTCACGTGGTTTAGCACAATTTCAAGAATACGCAACAGTGGCACGACGTGAAGGTGCCGCTGAACAAACCATACCGCACGGTCAAAAGTCGTGGGATGCTTCAGTTTTGCCTTTAAGAGTGGATCGAGATAGCGTCTCTGGGCCCCGTGGACATCGCCTTCGCATAGCACATTCGTTAAAGTTAGCGTCTTCTCCGTAAAATATTGGACCTATTTGAGTTTCCTCGTAAGAAAATCGCGTTTTCTCGTACAATGAAATAAGTCCGAGCTGTTAAGTGCATATGTTTTATTTCAGTCGTAGTTTGGTTGTTTTCTGATGGGATTTTATTTTGAGAAATTCGATTTTTCTGACCAACAACGTGAGCCATGGTGGAGGGCTTGCACAGGTTGAAGGCTAGGGAAACGGTGCTAGCTGCGGGTGGTTATTTCGCCGTTAGACGCCTCGGCTATGGCGTCCAGTATTTTTCAGAATAAGCTATCCTGAGACAAGCAACGTGAGGACTGGTATGCATAGGCGGCCCTTTTAGTGTCCAAGAGGGGCGGTGTACGAAATTCCTGTAGAGAGATGTATGCGGACCAGGATTGGAGATGCGTCAACGAAGGTATAAAGGAAAGCGTGAGCAATGTCTAAAAAAATTCTGAAGGGAAACATTTGAAAGGCTTTCTGGCTATTGACATTTGGTTTTACTTATAATGACTGCAGGGAGCACCTGGAAAATAGCTGTTATTGAGCAGATTTATTGAGTGCATCCCTGGAGAAGGCAGGTGTGGCAGGGGGCGGCGGAAAGTTAGGTGGGCAGACAGAGAAGTTTCCGGGGATAAATCTGTCGCAGTTAACACAGGACCGCCATTATTGAAGATCTATGGGAGAGGCCTTAGCCCCACAGTAGGCAGAGCCAGGTTGATTATGGGCAAGCAGAGAAAACCCCGTATGACACTAGATAGAGGAAACAAAACCCATTTTTAATCTCGGAGAACGATCTGTAAGAGTACCTTTAACCACAAAGAATTTTCAAGAAGGAAATTGTTGTAGACAGTATCTGCGAAAGTGCCAGTTGCTTGTTTGAAGCCATGACGGGTCTATTAGGAACTCAAATATACAGAGCCAAAGCCCAAGGAAATGACCGGTTATGTGATGTGTGTGGTGCGGAAGAGCAAACGAGTGAACACATCGGGCTTTTCTGTAGAGCTTTAACCTGAAATGGGGGGGGGGGCAAAGAAATCCGGCTGAGTTTGTTGTAGTGAACTAGGTGTTTACTATAATTTTGGCTATCTTTGGGGTTCATAAACACTGGATGGAAATTTATCTGGACTGAGCCTCCAAACTATAACATACATTGCTCCGTTTCACCATCTGCTCTGATTTACAGCGTTAAAGCTACGGCTTCGATTTCGGCAGCGCTCGCTCCCCTCAACTCTTTAGTTGACGGCATGTGAGTCGCCAACGCAGGCTCCGAGATTCTCCGTGCAGCCTCGCTGCCCCAAGGCGGCCCCACACAGGGTCCAACTATGCCCTTAATTCTTACCTGTTCTATAAATCTATTTTAGAGCAAACGAAAGTAAGCGTTATGCTTACGTTATTCTAAGTCTCAAGGCTTCATCACCGAATAGTGCCCGTACCGGCCTGTGGTGTCGCATGGTCGTTTAGGCCGCAGAACAAAGCCAGAATTTCAAACGGGCGTTATTAAATGTAGATTGAATGTTTCGCCGAAATATCATCGGAATCAGCATGTCCAATGCGTATAGAAGCAATGAAAAGTACAACAGGGTAATTCCGTATTGCGTTCCCTTCCACTTTAATTTACGGCTTCTTACATATGCCAAAAGCAGCTGTTGATGAGTCACGCCTTGTAGTATAGGCCTCTGGAGGGATATGACCACTTGCTTTGATTTTACGTGCATCTATAACAATGTACTTTTTTCGCATTTTGTCGTAAGTGTGCCCCCGTGGCCAGAATTCGGTGGCGACATAGTACCTTGACCTTCGCAAGCCAGCACCTAGCCCGTGGGCTACCACGGCGGGTCCAGTGGAGGGAACAATGGACTTTGAACGGATGGAGGTAACTAAGTGGAGGCTAGTGACTGATGGCTAACATCAAGATGAGAGTAAGTTTGACCCACCTGAAAGTCTTAAGTATAAGTACAGTGGATATTACGAGTGACGGCTACGTGCCATCAGCCACCGTTCACACAAAAGGTTCAGTCTTATCCATCCACACTTGCTGATAAAGAGCTCCCCTTATTAAGCTTCGATTCAACTTATCTTGAGCAGGCAGCGTGTTTATATATGCGTGGAGTGTCGATAATACAAATAAGGCCCCGCCACGGTGGTCGAGTGGCTAAAGTACTCGGCTGCTGATCCGAGGGTCGCGGGATCGAATCCCGGCCGCGGCGGCTGCATTTCGATGGAGGCGAAATGTTGAGGCCCGTGTACTGTGCCATGTCAGTGCACGTTAAAGAACCCCAGGTGGTCGAAATTTCCGGAGCCCTCCACTACGGCGTCTCTCATAATCAGAACTGGTTTTGGGACGTAAAACCCCACAAAACAATAAAAATTAGGGCAATTTCAGAGCTCTGCGACGACCTCTCGCTCCGCCCATGTGTGTGTTTCTTGCTGCGTTCATGTAACTATGTAGGAAAATGTCGCGCTGTGTTAACCCTAATGATGCATAAACTGCCGTCAACGTGGTGGCGGCCAAATGCACCAGATGTTCCTCATCGCATTTCACTTCCTTCGGGCGTAGGTGTCCTTGTTCGCCTGAGGCTGTTTCAATGTGGCCTGAGCGATGTGTTCGCCACTGCCGCCGCGTCCAAGCTTCGTTCCGACAGGCGACTGCGAAAGCTCCAACTAGAAGTCAACGATTTCACAATCACCGGGATTCGCAACATGATCGGAGCCTTGGAGGTAAGTTTCACGTTGTTATTCCATTTAATGATGATGGTGATCTTGATGTCGTTATGGTTGTTGTTATTGCTTTTGTTGTTGTTCTATAAGTTGCACCGTAGAATTATAGTGCCAGAAACTGTTTGACCCTTCAAACAAGTTTTCATTCTTTGATGTCGCTTTTTGGTACACGTGACATGGTTACAGGTCATGGGGATTGCCACATTAAGCGACGTACCATTTAATAAAGCATGCTCATACTGTAGTTTATTTTCACATGAATGAATGGGATAGTGTTTGGTGCGTGTGCATTGGCGAGTAAATACTACATTTAAAGGCTGGTCTACTAAACAATAGGTCGAGTTTGCTCATATTTTTGCGTACATGATGTGGTGGTTAATAAGAGAGAGAAAAATGGAAAGACGAAAAGAGCAGGGGGGTTCATTAGTGCAGCTTACGACATTGCAATCGGGTTTAGGCATTTCATAAAGAATCTGCTACTATTGGTCATGCTCTAGTATCACGCACGCTTTCCTTTCTGCCACGCAAAGAACGCTTGAGTCATTCACAAACATTACTTCAAAGGACTTGTTGAGAATTCGAAACGAAAACACGGAGCAAAATGGTTTTGAATGATTTCTTCGCGACGCATTTCCGAGTGGTACCTAATTGGCTGGTGCGAACGGTGTGAACCGGTGTGAACCGAATCTGAGATGATAGTGGATGTGCACCTCAACTTACCGTCAAAATGCCTTATTCTACATTTTCCGGAAGTTGCCTTTACTCTCCATTATGGAACTCACCTTCAACGCGAAAAAAGAAGCGGTGCGGTATTCCGTTGCGCACCGAGATGCATCAGGACGGTGTATGAAAAGGGAGCGACGGGTGCTTGCTTTTTATAAAAAATGAGGCGAGAAAAGCTCGCATTATGTCTTTCTTCCGCGTCTTCTCGATGATCCTGGTTCGGGCACTAGTTTTATCTAGCGATTTCCCCTAACGGCAGCGAAAAACCATACGTCACCTTCGTTCACTGCCATTAGGTGACGCTGGAAATTTAACGCAACAGCTTTAGGCACTGCAGAGCGCTTGACAGAGACAATGCACATTTTTTTCTTTATCGGGCACATAGCGCAATAGCGTAGTTATTAGAATAGCGGGATGGAAATGCGCATGCGCAGTACCCTAAACGGCCGATACCTTTGAGCGCGCCCACGGTATTTCGCAGATTTAACGTTACCATGTTTTGCCTGTTTATCGTAGTTTACGCAAAACACGGCGGCGGTTTCGGACGCCCGCTTCGAATTGAATTTGGCGTTGCTGTGGCAGTATTCACTTCGTTCGCAGCAAATGACTGCAAAATAGCTTTGCCTGCCTCCAGCTAGCTTCGACGACGCAGCATTAGGGATACCTTAGCCGGGTTTTCGAAATCGCTTCGCATTTCGAACGTTAAAAGACCTCGCAAGGGAACATCTGTTTACATTTCTTCAATGTGTCAATTTGTGCTCGTGGGGCTTGGGTCATATATATTTATTTCTCTTTATTGTCGAAAAGTTATAATGCTGCTGCACGAGGGAGTGTAAGTGAACATTTTAAGTTTTCTTTCTTTTCACATTTTTTAACGCATGTATCCTTCGCTAGATTGTACCACAACCACAACTACCGGGCCGTAAACACAATTCAGCGAAACTAAATCTCGTTTCTGCAACGAATGTTTGCGGTACGGTAACGCTGTTCTTAGGCCCGCTGTCACGCTAAACTGAAAGTGTATTGGATCACGTGTCTAAAACCCTTGAGTAATGTGTCGCATCATCCTCACAACGAGGCCGTGCCTCAGCTTTTCTTCCTTTAATATTTTAATACGATTGTTTTCTTGTTCATCTTTCTGTCTCCCGCTATCTATATATCTATCTGTTCTGGAGATCAACAATTCATATCTATTACTGTCACTTAGTAGGCCATTGCTCAGCCTTTCACGACAACGTAGAAGTGTATTCCAATGAACGACTCATGATATCCACGTAAACGCGCTGTAGCGCCCGCCTTCCTTTGATGAAAGATTGATTGATTTGTTGGGTTTAACGTCCCAAAACCAGCTCTGATTATCAGCAAAGCCGCAGGGGAGATCTCCGGAAATTTAGACCACCTGGGGTTATTTAACGTGCACTGACGCACAGCCCACGGGCCTCAACATTTCGCCTCCATCGAAATGCAGCAGCCGCGTACGGGATTCGATCCCGCGACCTTCAGATCAGCAGCCGATTGCCATAACCACTAGACCACCTTGGCGGGGGGCCCTTTGACAAAAGAGACGTCCGTTTAATAATTGCCCCTTCATGCACTACAGTACTGTCGACGAGGCTGATAAGCCAGCTTTACGCACACAGCTACTGATTTGCTCAATGGCGCTCATCCTACTCCTCATGTGTTGCTATGTGCCGGGAAACTCGGTAAACGCAACTTTCTTGCCGGCTTCTTCGCATGACATTAGTGAGTTTTAGTATATCGGGAAGCAGCAAACGTAAAGATTTAGCGTTAAGGTTAACTTTACGGTAAACTCGGTGCCCTTAGCGGCACAAACTAGACATTTAGTATAGTGGAAGAGAGCGAAACGCCAAATCTAACGCAAAGGCATATAAGGCGACACCTACACCTTAAAATAACAACTCTTATTAAATCCTTAATTGCGCCACGAAATCGTTCAGCCAGTATTGCGTGAGTGTGTCGTTAGTGCTGTCTCTGCAGACCCCAAAAACAAGGCTTCGTTTCAAAATGCCCCCATCGAGTCTCCTTCCTGATCCGTACTGCCTGTCATTTCGAAGTTGCGATGACATAGGAGCGCTTAATTTATGCTTGGAAACCAAAGCAGCAACGCAGGCAGTCCGTGTCCACGAGGGAAGGCCTCCTTAACGTCGAGGCTATGCTATATACGAGGTACCTCGCCGACATTTCCGCTTTGAAAAGGCGGATTTTCCACTTGTCACCAGTGCCCCGTAACTTCCGCAACATTTCTCCAGTGCCCAGGGAGTGCACATCTGTGCATGTCCCTGCGAAGGCCGACTTATCCAAGTCGCCTTTGTGACTGAAGGAATGCTTCGCCAAACATTACTGTCATTTCAAGCACTACTCGTCTCGGCTTTATTTAATTGGCTGTAGCTTGAAACAGCGGATGTGCAAAAATAAAAACGCCCCGGTGGTAGCGCCGCCAATTCGACGAGACTACCGTAAACGTGAGCAAAGCGACATGGCCTCTGAGTTTCCGGGCGCCGGCGCGCGCAGTCTCGAAGGCCGTGAAAGCGAGTGCACTCACATTTAAGCCTTGTGCGCCGCTTACTGAGAGCGCATTTTCAAAACGGCGACACGTTGTCACCAATGTCACGGGGAATGACACCGTGTCAGTGTCATTCACGTTGTCACCAATGACACAGTGAATGAGCTTAACAATGCAGGCCGATGTCCCGACAGATCTGAAGCGAGTGGTCTCGCTTCGACTGACGCCGCCATCTTGCCAGCCGTACGGGTCTCTTTGCGAGCGTTACCGTCAAACGATATATTCCGAAAATAGTGTAGGCACGTAAGGGTATCGTATACAATAACGTTCTGCGCATGCGCGGTGTGTTCCACGGTAACGTTAACCCTAACGCTAAATCTTTGCGTTTGCTGCTTTCCGATACATTAAAACTCTTATTTATTCCCGCAATGCCTGGGCGCAGAAACTCTCCGTTTTTTTCTGCTCCCTTTTATTTATAACGCCACATATGTCGCAGCAAATCCGTCGTCACCAAATAGCCCAACACTCGCACCCTTAATAACTTTACTTCTGCGCGCCATCGTGTACCGCATTTCTATTTTAAGGCGAAAGTAGTGGCATGTCTTCAACGTCGCACATTATGAGGTGGAGAAAAACATGAATATTGCGAGGCTCTAAAAGCGCGAATTTTTCTCCCTGGCAAAATAAATGCGTCGCTTGTATACAGGCGCGCAAACGAGCACCCCCTTCGCCATCCTCCTCCGCTTACTTAGGATGCTCCACGAAAGGCGCGATAACAGCTGCACTCTCGGCGAGGGAGGGCATGGAAAGGCCGCATAGGCTCCAAAAACTCCAAAACAGGCGTTTACCTCCATACTCTTAAGAAATTTTAAGCGGACACCAAAATTTCATGGGGGCCGGTAACCAGCCAAAATGTTTGGATGGAGCTTTGTGCGGTTGAGAAGACCCTGAATTAGAGATGGAATCGAGCACCCTTTTGCACTTTAAGTACGGTGTACATTCTAGAACTTACCTTGAAAATCACAAACTACAGCGAGGCGTTACCTGGCGGCGAAATCACTATTCTGAGTTCAGAAGCCTTTCGAAATTCTCTAAGTCACCTGTTAGCCTTAGATAATAACTCTGGCTTGAAAGTACGGTCGCTATATGTAAACGCACCGCTGCCCTATTTCTTTCTTGTATGACGCAGTAACTCGAGTGCACGCTCAGAAGCGGCGCTGCCTTCGCGGCAACTGAAAACATGCGTTTAACCGCGGCGAACATCCGTGGTGTTTCTCAGCCCACCCGTCGCACGAGCGCTACGGTCCGACGATGCTCGAGTGCGGATCCGAACAGCGTGGGTTGAGTCCCGTCCGCCGGTGTGGCATTTACGATGCAGGCGACAAGAACAGAGAGCCCACTTAAGCTTCGCCTTTAAGAGGGGGACGCGATAGCGTTATCGTAAGTGCCCAGTTCGCATGGCATTCCCATGGTTTACAATGCACCGGAGTCGCCTAGCGGCGTAGGTGTCACGATACAACGTTTCTTAAAGGGCCCCTAAACCACACAGAGGTCAAAATTGAGTTGTGGTGTTGCTTTTGGGCCGGTGTCCGCAACGAACACGTAGCAGCAAGGATTCTTCGAATCGGTGCCGAAATAGCGGAGTTACACGCGTTTGATTATTGAAACGCGGCGCTTGACCCATCCCCCATCTTTTCCGATTCTATGACAGCCGTCAGGTCGTTTGATGCCAATCAAATCTCCTTGGCTGCTGGCAGCATTTTAACTAGATCTACAGTATTCCCTCATCAGTTGACTTGGTTTACCACCCATATGGGCGCCTCCGCCGACGGCATCGCCAACTCCAACGAAATGGCTCACGCACGGGAGCGAAGACATGCTCCGACCCGGGCAAGCTAGCCACCCGCACGCTGCGGGAGAGGGGAGCGCCGATGGCGCTGACGGGGACCCGTTGACTACCTTTCACGAGTTAACTACTCACTATTGACTACGCAGGAAATCCTTTCCAGATCCGCCCAGGGACCTAACTCGAAGACAGGCCATCGCCCTCCGACTCCTCCAGACTCGATCGTTCCCGTGGCCGGCCACTATGGCCGTCTATACGGACATTTCGCCAAAGTATTGAGAGTGCGATCAACTAGCGACTTTTCCTCATTCAATGTGGCGGTGCCCCCGCTTGTGCGTTTCCACAAGAAAGCATCATGTCAATGAAAAACTGCATCGCAAGTCCAAACCTTAGGAATCAACTCCGGGCGGTCCAGGGAGCCTGTGAAGCGATCGGAGACCTTTGGTTCCCGGCCCCTCCGGGGGCGATGCACGCCGCGGATTCTTAGAAACCCTCGTCCCAGGGCAAAATCAGGTTCCTCTGTCTGTCTGTCTGTCTATCTGCTTGTTTCGCTCTCTCCTGCGCCCCAGCGGCCGATTGCCGGCGCCACCTCCTCGCCGAGTGCTCCTCCGAATGTCACGTGACATTTATCGCCGATGGCGCGCATCCGGTTGACGCGCCTCCGCCGGGCTCCCACGTTCGCGCAAGTGTTTTGTTGGCGCTGTACCAACGCTCTCTGCTAGCGCTATCCGTCATGTTATGACAGTGTCTGCAGTGTCTAGTCGGCTGTACCTGACTTGCACTTGCGTTGACGCGCCTCCGCCGGGCTCCCACGTTCGCGCAAGTGTTTTGTTGGCGCTGTACCAACGCTCTCTGCTAGCGCTATCCGTCATATTATGACAGTGTCTGCAGTTTCTAGTCGGCTGTACCTGACTTGCTCTTGCGTTGACGCGCCTCCGCCGGGCTCCCACGTTCGCGCAAGTGTTTTGTTGGCGCGGTACCAACGCTTTCTGCTAGCGCTATCCGTCATGTTATGACAGTGTCTGCAGTTTCTAGTCGGCTGTACCTGACTTGCACTTGCGTTGACGCGCCTCCGCCGGGCTCCCACGTTCGCGCAAGTGTTTTGTTGGCGCTGTACCAACGCTCTCTGCTAGCGCTATCCGTCATGTTATGACAGTGTCTGCAGTTTCTAGTCGGCTGTACCTGACTTGCACTTGCGTTGACGCGCCTCCGCAGGGCCCCCACGTTCGCGCAAGTGTTTTGTTGGCGCTGTACCAACGCTCTCTGCTAGCGCTATCCGTCATGTTATGACAGTGTCTGCAGTTTCTAGTCGGCTGTACCTGACTTGCTCTTGCGTTGACGCGCCTCCGCCGGGCTCCCACGTTCGCGCAAGTGTTTTGTTGGCGCTGTACCAACGCTCTCTGCTAGCGCTATCCGTCATGTTATGACAGTGTCTGCAGTTTCTAGTCGGCTGTACCTGACTTGCACTTGCGTTGACGTGCCTCCGCCGGGCTCCCACGTTCGCGCAAGTGTTTTGTTGGCGCCGTACCAACGCTCTCTGCTAGCGCTATCCGTCATGTTATTACAGTGTCTGCAGTTTCTAGTCGGCTATACCTGACTTGCTCTTGCGTTGACGCGCCTCCGCCGGGCTCCCACGTTCGCGCAAGTCTTTTGTTGGCGCGGTACCAACGCTTTCTGCTAGCGCTATCCGTCATGTTATGACAGTGTCTGCAGTTTCTAGTCGGCTGTACCTGACTTGCACTTGCGTAGTGTAGCGCAGTTACGAATTCGCAAGTGTGCACACGCGAACACGACACGAACGACAACGACGAGGAAAAACAAACAGGCAGGGCAGCACGTGCATTTGCTAGCAGACTAATCGGAAGTCGAACTTCTTCGTGCAATCAGCGGAGCTCGGACTCTTGTGACGTCACCAAAAACCACAATGTCGTCGCGGCTAACTTTGGTATGCCAGAAATGGCCGGCGAGGCGCGCGGGATTGTTTTTCGAGTTTGTGGCGCGGCCGCGGCGCGTAGCGCTGCCGCATTTGACATCGTTCATCGTGGCACCATTTTCAATTTGAGGCGCGTGTTAACTAGAAATGTTCAAAAAAATGTCGGGGGTGGTTTGGGGCCCTTTAACTAGTTTACACTCTGCCTGCGCCTCATCAGTACTCGCCGATACGAAGGCTCCGCAATGCGTGTGGAACTGGAAATGGAAGAGCGGTCTCGCATTGAGCGGCCTCGCCGACAGATTAAAGCCCCTTGATCTTGAAAGTAACGGCACTCTCTTCCACACGCGCGCTTTCCTCCTCAATCCTCCTCGGATTTCTTCCCTCCCCGCGCCCGTGCGGTAAGCACAGCACGCTGAACCCTCCAGTGGCGCGTTACAACCGCATTGAGATGTATTGCGCGCGCTTGTTTACTCGGGCCTTTGAAGCGCCAAATAGGAATTTATCCCTTGTGAAACTGGCGTGAGGATAGTATGCTTCCAGTATAACTTCGTGACAAATGATTTTATTTCGGGACGCTTCGGTTAAAATCATGCCAGTGCGCACCGAAAAAAATGAGTACCTACCAATGGCTGCGCGGTTTGCCTCTCCTTCGTGCGTTGGGCTGGCCGTACGGCGCGCATACAAAGAAGCAGCGTAGAATACAGAGGAGATCGTGCTGCTTGTAAGTGGTTACTAAATAGATGAAATATCTAACGAAGAACAACTAGTTTATTTAAGGTGAATTTCCCGACACAGGCGGGCCGAATGCATTTGTATCATATCAATTCCACTGTGCAAAACATGCTGTGTTTTCGAAAGAGCATGTACAGAACGTACGCGCCTACACATTGTCGCGGTGAAACGCGAGCGCAACATGCAAGCGCATACCAACAAGTGTGCACACGCATATACATATACATACAAGCGCGGGAACACGCACACATGAACATTCGCGCACGCGTACACGTATGCGGGCATACGAATGCACGGGCGCACTTACAAAACACAATCGTAGACACACACTCAAAAATACACACACGCGCATGCACATGCCACCACATGCGCGCACGCAGTCGCGTATATACGCGATGCACAAACGCAGATGCATACCCACGGGCGAACACGCACAGACGGACAGGCGCACATTATACAAGTGCACGTGCTAACACGCAAGAATACGCACGCAAGCACATACGACCACACGCACATAGTACACGCACACGCGGACACGGCCCATGCACGTACGACCACACGCACATAGATACATGTATCTATGTATCTATGTAATTACGACTACACGCACATAGATACATGTATCTATGTAGATACGAATTTATCTATGTATCAACACACATGCGACAAGCAGATGCATACACACGCATATATCAACACACATGCGACAACCAATTACATACAGACGCGCTCACATAGATAAATACATACACACGTGCACATTTGCCACCACGCGCAAATACATGCATACATAGATGCACGCATAGATACATACCTAGACACACAATAAAACCACACATGCGTGCATATACACACTATACACGCGCGAACGCGCACGCATGGACATATACATTCTAACATATACACAAACACACGCACATATACATGCACACAACGTGCGCGAACACGCGCATGCACACAGACGCGTTCACACACGTTATCACAAGCTCGCACATACGTACACACGCAGAGACACGCGCGCAAACACGCGCACAATTACGAAGCAGAAGTTAGAGGCACTAATGAATTATATCATTTGAAAACTAGCGCACGCACGAGGACACGGTCCAATGCACGAAGTCAACATAATGTATAGGCGCTTTCTACTGTACTGAACGAAGAGTGCGGGTATGCAAGGCGCATTGAAATTTCCATGCAGCTTCACGGACGTCTTAAGAAAAACTGCAACAGTCAACTCGCACGAAAATATGTGCTTAGAAGAGGGACATGCCTTTCCCTGGCGTTTTGGAGCTACTGGTTCCGGCGCACAACATTCAATTGTTCTCGGGGGATCGAAAACGATGCTCGCCCTTTCTCTGGTTTACTGCTGCACTGAAACGAATAGAAGCAAGAGATTTCCACAACAAACGGAGTTCACACCACTACAGAAAGGCGGAAACACTTGCGAAACGCACGTTAGAAGCCGCAGAGCGACCACCTCTGGGCAGGCGCATGGCGGGCGAGAGAAACAAGAAGCGCGCGAAAACAAGTTGTGCGTCGCTTTCGTGACGTCAAGTTCACCTCATTGCACGCCGCAGCCACTCAGCGTTGAAGATGCACTGGCTCTGCGAACGAGAGGAAGAAAACGAGGAGGTTGACGGCTCAGGCGAGGGCTTCGCGGCGTCGTTCGAAGAGTGTCGCTACTTTCCAACATCAAGGGGTTCCACGACAGATGACACCAAAGCGCCCTCTCTGGCATCCGCGAGCAATGTAACATGTGCACGGGTATTCGAATGTCACGCGCACAGGCGTCGCGTGGGCGGCATTTCTATAAAGCGCTGCAATTGTTTAAGTTTCGTCGTAGCAGAATTACAGTCCGAGCTATCGTGTGTATAAGGATCAGTAAAACCGACTTAACGACTGTTTTTATGTATTTTACTTCAGAGAAACCAAGAAAGCCAGCGCCATAACGGAAGGCTTGCCTGTTGTGCTCCGTATTGCTACGGTTCTAGTAGTGGCTGGAGATGATTCTATCCGCCGTACGCCAACGCCGAATTTTTATTGCGGCACAAGCTCCTTAAGCTTATTGCGTTAAAATACCAGTGGCTATAGTGTACAAGAATACGTCCTAGTGACGCGTCCACGAAAGAGCGCGCGTGCCCCTTTTCGTTGGCGCCTTTCAGATAGCTCCACTGCGCCTTTTAGGGGCGAAGCTCCTTAGGGCGTGGGTCGTTCCCTCCTCCGTACATAGTATGTAGCCACCAGTAATTTTTATGAAGTGTTCACTAGATGGCGTGATGGCGCTGCGGTGCTCGCTTCATTCATATGTATGGGAACGCGTAGTATGGGAGTCCGTCCGTCCGTCCGTCTGTCTGTCTGTCTGTCTGTCTGTCTGTCTATCCGTCCGTCCGAGCACTGCGGTGCTGTTTAGCTAGTACGTGAGTTAATCAATAGATGGCGCGGAGGCGCTCGCTGCATGCTCAAGTGTGATAGGAGAGCGCTAGATGGCGACACAGTGTTTGTCACGTCTTTGATCCTGTACTGGGCAAGATTCACGGAAGATTCACGGTTTTGACCAATGAACATACGGAGCTCCGCCCACTCATCGTCCTTCACCTCTTGGATATGCTGCAATTTTTTCCAGCAGACCGGCCGCCGTCTTATTCGCTGTGTTTGAGACTTCCCGTGCTTCTTAGCGTTCCTCATGCACATAATTCTATATCATCCCATCAGAGCACTTGAATTTAGCATAGCAAGGTGAAAGGAAAATTCGTGAAGATCACATAAATGCGCCAGTACCGACAGCGTCGTCTGCTAGTGCCGCATAGCGGGGCTTTGAGTGCGCCTGCAGTGCGCGATATCGCCTGCGGTACTGGCGTTTCGCAGTTGTTCTTGTTCATATACTGCTCCCAACTCGGAATATCTGGGCCTCTTTTGCATCTCTGGCAGCATGCTTAGCACAATTAAAACCGCGTGCTGATGATGAATGATACCACTGCGTGGCGACTTCAACGCTTGTTGTGGGGAATGTTTGCGACTGCATAGGAGCATTAACGGCCGTAATTAGTGTGGTGAAATGAAAAATGTGCCTTTTTGTCCTGTGTAAAGCGCAGGTGAACGATGTTATTTCGGTGTTGCCTACCGTATTTTATGATGTGCCTAAAAGCAGCATCGCGGTGTTCTCAAAATTATAGCCGAATAATTTTTTTTTCAGAAGTAAAATTGTGCGTGTACACGCTCGTTTTGCCGACATTCAGCGCTTAATCAAAATCCGCGGCATCTTGAACTCACGCCGTATGATGTGATCCTCGGATAAATGATCCATATTGATGTTTGCTTTTATTTATTAACAGATAAAATGGCACAAAATCGTTAAAACACACCTTTTTTATAGAATGAACATAGTCATAGTACGAGCAGCCGCCACGGTTGAAACACACAAAATCTGGTAGCATCGAAAATTAAGTCCACCGACTTAGCTTAATACAATTTGATGCCTGGCACCTTATTTCATTGCTCTTATTCACGCTCTTTGTGAAAAAAAAACGTTGTCTGGTTGTTAGTTCGAATGCTGTTAATTCTGCACATATGGATTTGCAGTGTTCAGGTCAGCCAAGTCGATGCTGCCGCCTTGCTTGACAGCATCCAGGACATCTCATATACTGTCTGCGTGAAACTCAAAAACACAACAAGTGATGAAATCATTCTCCAAGTTGAACATGAAGTGGTACAGAGGGGAAGCAGGATACAGAAAGCTACCGTTGTCTTTCATCAGCGTAAACTCTGCGAGCCTTAAATTTCCTGCTGCTTCTTTAGTTACTAGCAGTAAAATCAGACAGCCCTCGCAGCCTGCCTTCAAAATACATTTCCTCGCCACATAACCAGCAATATAGAAAATGAGGTGACTGCCGCTAGATGCTTGGAATTGTTTGGTAATGTTTTCATAAGAACTGCATCTGCTGCGTCAATGTTCCCATCATCCAAGAACTGCTTAGTTAGCTCCTGCCTTCCAATTGGAGAGGCTTGCTGGCTGCTACCTGAGTCCAACTAGGCACTCAGGAGTTTTGGTTCACAATTTTTTTAGAAACAGAGTGGGCCAGTTTGCTGAAAGAAAGGCAATTCACAGAAACAACAAATTGACGGGGTGTTGGGCGAGAATTGCAGCTGCAGATGACTGAGAGCGAAGGAATGCGTTTTTTTAAGCGTACATCAAGACGTTTTCACGTTTTTAAAATTCATCCACCGTTTTTTTATAAGAACTCCCAGTTTGAACGTTGGTCCGCTGGGGATGATCACGAAGCAAAGAGCCGCGAAGCGTGTCAGAACCGGCCAGACCGCCCGACCGCTGGCACTGACAGCTAGATAAACGCGCAGCAGCGCCACCGGCGACAGCTCCTAGAGTTTGCTTCATCCAACCCATTGTCGCTTCCCCTTGCTCGCGCCACTAGGACATATTCTAGTACACTAAACCAGTGGCCTGTATGCTGTGCTATGTCAGTGCATGTTAAAGGAGCCCTGATGGTCAAAATTTTCAGAGCCCTGAGCTACGCCGTTTCCTTGCTTGCTACTTATTCGTTGCGCTTCCCCCGCGTCCGAGCACACTGCGCTTTCTTCCCTCGAGGGCTGCAGAAAATAGCGCCCTTTCCTGATCCAAACCACCCTCAATCAGTAAGTAACCGGAAATTTTGACCACCTGGGGTCCTTTAACGTGTGTGATAAGAAAGCTCGACGTGGTTGTGGACGACGAGGTCGGACTGGCAGACACGATGGCGTCTAGGCTTAACTAACTAGGGCCGCAAATCACGTTCAGCTCACGCCCCACTAGTACAGCATTAGCGATCCGGCTTCTCCACTACACGTGCACTGCCGCGCACAGTACACGAGCCTCTGGCTCCATTCAGTCGAGATCGAACCCGTGCTTTTGGGTGGCGACAGAGCACTATAGCGAATATACGAACGTGGCGGAAAGCCTCCTTATACAATGAGAGGACTTGAAAGCTCTTTTTTTCCTGCTTGATGGCTGTAGACCACTTTTTACAAAACGTGTAGTCTGTGAGACTACATGGGCAACACTTTTTTAAAATTGTTTCACCATGTTTCCCTCGTTGTCTTTCCATGATTAGACACTTTGAGCAGCGAGCTTTATGTTGCAGTGAAAGAACAGCTACATTAAAGCCGAATTTAACGCCCATTGATTCGCAGAACAACACGTCGCTGGAGGTGCTGGTCCTCAACATGACGGGCGAGCACAAGGAAGAAGTCTCTTCTCTGTTTCACATGATCCGTACCACCAACGTATTCTCCCGCCTCAGATTCTACTGGATCGGCCCTAGAGAGTCGGACCTTTCCAACAGCGTGCTTGCGACAAAGACTACCTCTGTATGCCTGCAGCTGGACAATCGCGGGGCCGATTACGCGGGAGAATGCCTTGGCGTCGTCTCCGTGAACCGTAAACTTCACATGCTCTTGCTCGCGTGCACAATGCCACTAGGACAAGCTGTGGTCCAGACGTTGCTTGAAACTTGCGCCAGCATCAGGTCCCTGAGGAAAGTATCGTTCATTTTTTTTCTCTAGAGCAGCCGCAGATGGGACCTTGCATGATCGGACCATGCATGCGTCTGCTAGACCTATACCGTCGATGCACTGGCCATGTCATAAGGCCGATTATATATTCTTCGGCCACTCCTAACGCGCTCCTGGTTGTACATCTGCTCAGCAACTTCGTAATTTTTATGAGCGGAGCTATTTACGCCTGCCCTCCGCAATATTCTGAAAACAGAAAAAAGAAACGTTGTCATCGCGAAAAAAAGTGCGCTTCCACTTTTATGAAACTAAGCGCATATGCGCACATTTCTTGTGCTCATACCCTCGGGCCGCACCCAAATAAAGGCAGTTGCATTTCGTAGAATAGATTCGATTCGTGTGGTATAGCAAGGGCTGAAAAAGTCAAATGATGGTTGAAGAGGAGCTAAAGAGAAGGGGAGAGGGTGAAGCGTAGCATAGGCCCGTAGTGTAGGAAAGTGTGGGAAAGGAAGGTGAGGTTGAGTATGACGTCACCTGCGAGGCAGTGGCGGCTGGGGTGAGGATTAAGGCTCCTAAAATAGAGAAGCCATAGGAGGGAAGTTAGACGGGCGCTGAATCAGCCCCGCGCCCGAGGTCCTCACGAAACGTAATGCCGATCTGGTCCGTCGCTATGCGCGCCGCTGTGTTCGCAAGTGCTGGAGAGCCGGAGGTGCGGCACTTGCGCTTGCGACGGCCGAGCGGATCCGACGTATCGCCGGCCTCGCTGTCGTAAAGGCTAAATAAAGCGTACGTTTTGTACGTCTCATTAAGGGTGGTCGAGTCCGTACGGTGTTCACAGAAGCCTTCCGCGTTTAAAGGCTCAAGTCATGTCTCATGAAGCGAGGATCGGGCCATGAAAGAGCCAGTTACGGTTGTTCCGTGTGTTCTTCTTTATGCGGAAGGTGGCCCGTCAAGGAGATAGATGATGGGCGTCGATGAAGCAGGAGAGAGGCTGAAGACGTATTGTAGCGAAATATTTAGTCATATGTACAGGTCGCCGAAGCACACTGACGAAAACACAAACATTAGAGAGTATTAGTTTGTTGTTTTTACGCTCCGCTCAGGAGCTGAGCGGAGCGGGGGCGCGAGTGCGCATGCGTCCTCCGCTTAGCCGTAAGCGGGTTACTGGAGTGGGGAATACGGTCCGCTTACGAGCAGCCTAAGCGGATCGCCGTGCGTCGCTGCCGTTTTCGCAAGCGGAAGGGAGACGAAGCGCGCGCCCTCTCTCTCGCGTAAAGCGACTTTACTCATTCCAAGATGGCTGCCTCCGGCGACGGCATGCTTTCGGCGAGCGCTGCGGCTTCGCTGTCGCCTGCTCAGTGCAAGCCGCGAAAATGTTTCCGTATTGACGAAGATTTTGCCTCTTGAAGAAAGTCGCATGTGCGGACCCCTTCGGCAATCCTGGCACATGGGAGGATGTGCTGCGAAATGTCGTGCAAGTAAACAAAATAGAAGGAATATTTACAATGGATCTGGAACGCAACCTTGCTGGCTTTCGAGTGGCTATTATCAAGTCAGCGCTTGCTTCTCTGTCGAAAAAATAGACCGGCAACGCATTAAAACCGCACTTGTCAATACGTCATGACCAATTAAAATTATACGTTCTTATTTTGCTTCGTAAATGTCATTACATGTTTTTTCGTTTTGTTTAATGACGCTGAACATAACCAGAGGGCTCTGCAACGCAAAGAGCCCGCTCCGCTGCCGAGAACGCACAACTAAACCGACAAAACCATACGCCGCTCTGCTGCGGCTTAGCGGGCCGACTCGGAGCAGAGCGGACCGTAAAGACGTCAAACTAAAACTCTCTATTAACAGCCTCTTACTGTTCAATTTAACTTGCTTAAGTTAGGGCCTAGAGCACTGTTACCGCATACGACGAACCGCGTCTGACTGTTCAACCACCAAGTGGTTACAGCCCAGACTATAGTTGCATTGTACGGAGTCTTGCTGATCTATCAGCCCAGTGATTACAGCCTAGACTGAGGGATCCTGGGGTCCTACACAGTCTTTTATACATTTACGGTAAAACAAAGAACAGTGGACGGTACAACTACTGGTCCGCCTCAACATTCTTTTATCCAATCCGTTTACCAGTTAATATGTCACTCCTTACTGGCCTGCACCTAATGTAGATAGCAGTGTTTCTACATTATCGACAGACGTTTTATCGCTCTTTCTCAATATGGCTCTCTCTCCTCCTGCGCTTTTAGAGGTCCCCCCTCCATGAATGCTTTCAAAGTCGTTTACCCGTTTCTGTGCCGGCTGCCAACAGCCCCCCGCCTTTCACCGACCACCCGAAGTGACAGCATAATGCATACCGTTCCTAGTATCAATCGGGTTGTCATAGGCACCACATTCGGAGAATGGGCAGCAGCTCTGGTCGTTAGACTACTTGTAGACAGGCCTCAACTGACCCTTTGACGGTTCGGCGAACTCGAAGTGGTGCCGGTCTTTTCAGTAATGGGGCCCCGGCCTCAATTTCTTTGACAGACACTGGAAGCAACAACTGATCGACAGCCACTGCTCCCTTCGCATTACGACCACGCGTCGCCGCGCCATGGCTTTCGACACGAGTATTCTAAAAAGCCAGAAGGCTGACAGCCCCGCCAGGGTGGTCTAGTGGCTATGGTACTCGGCTGCTGATCCGACGGTCGCGGGATCGAATCCCGGCTGCAGCGCCTGCATTTCGATGGAGGCGAAATGTTGAGGCTCGTGTGCTGTGCGATGTCAGTGCACGTTAAATAACCCCAGGTGGTCGAAATTTCCGGAGCCCTCCACTATGGCGTCTCTCATAATCACAGCTGGTTTTGGGACGTTAAACCCCACAAAACAACAAACAACAACAGAAGGCTGACAAAGGGTAGCGAAGGGCCGGCGTCTCGCCGTGCCCGAGATGGGGCTTTCAGGCAAGCTACTTGCTTCCAAATGAGCCCGCTTTCAGAAAGCATTAGCAAGGTCGCGTCAACAAAGACGCGGAGAGCTGGCGCCTGTCCGCTCCGGAGACCCACCGAAAGAGTATTGTGTAGCGGCCCAGTGCAGCGTTGTGTACTCTGCCATATTCACATATGAGTGGTAGAACATAACAGAGCCCACAAGCGGCAGCCATGCGTTTTGACAATGGCTTTAATCACAGTCGTTGAAAAGAAGCTTAACTGAAGTGTCCATAGGAAGTGATTTGCTATTCGATTGATACAATAGCCGGTACAACCCATCGGTAAGCTTCCCGTAAATTTATGTTCTCCCAGCTAGTGGTTGACACATCTGTACTTCCGACCACGCGGGTTCAAATCGTGCTTGACCAAGTAATTTTCCTTTTTATTTGTTTATTGTCGCCTCCATGACGGCTATAACTACAACGGCGGTGGCTAAAGAGCAGCGCTTCGCTCTAAAACTGACACGCGCAAACAGAACTTCGAACGCTGCCTTTACTGTTTTATATGGCGCCTTTTAGAATTCAATAAGCGCCGCCATAATAGTCTAGTGGGTATGGCACTTGGCGGCGGATCCGATGATCGCGAGATCGAATCTTCACCCCGGCGACTGCATTTCGCTGGACACGAGATGTTGAGGGCCATGTACTGTTCTGTGTCAGTGCAGGTTGAAAAACCCCAGGTGGTGGAAACTTCCGATGCCATCCGCTACGGCGCCTCGCGTAATCGTATCGTGGTTTTAGGACATAAAACTACAGAAATAAAGCAACCAATTCCGTAGACCGATTCTTCATTCTTCCTAACGACCTCAATCGTTGCTACGCAAGTCTACTAAGTTTGTGGCACAGTCTCCGAGATCAGAGCAAGCTTATGAACGCCGGGCAAACGCTAAGCGTGGAGTTTTCCCCATCGATGTCCTGTTTTGCATCGCCTTGTACAAAGGCTTCTGACGTACATGAGTAAGCAGGCGTAAAGGTGTGATTCGTTTTAAAGAACACAACACAGTGTTGAATATATTGGGACCGCATGAGCAAGGCGGTGAGGGCGAAGACGATGTTAACTGCATAGTGCAAGTAAAATGAAGCCGTCATCGCTAGACTAACAACCTCGCCTTTTCAAATACATCATGCGCTCTGCGACCATAGCAAAACAAAGGGCGAATATCATTCCTCTAACAACACAGCAGGATGGATTGATGGTGATTATAATTATGGTGATGATAATTGTGCTTTGCTAAGGAAAGGACATTAATTTCTGCAGCTCATATCGGGAGCATGGCTAAGCATCCATGGGTTTAGCGGAATGGCACTGAAAGAGGTAGAAAGGAAAGAGAAGCAGTAGTGGAGCGCCCCGGAAACTTTGAACACCTAGGGGCTTTTAGCGTGCCCTAACAGCACACAGTACACGGGCCTCTGGCATTTTCACCTCCATCGAAAATGCGACCGCCGCAGTCGGCATCAAACCCGCGTTTTTTTTTTGTTTGTTTGTTTTTTTTGGGGGGGGGGGGGGGGGTTGCAGCCGAGCACCATAAGCAGATGAGCGTATGGTCCACTTTCGGTTCAGCTCTTACAGCTCTTACAGCACACACGTGTGCGCGTGCGACGTGACGCCCGTGCCGCTCATGCGCACACTCAAGAAACATAAAGATATTGAAGTTCTGATTTCAAGCTACTCATTCGCGTCCTCCCACACCGGGTAACACCGTCCAGAGCCTTCAAGCCCAACCTGGTAGAATAGAAGAGCTTTAAGAATGTTTGAAATGAGCGTTTCGTGCATTGCGCGGTTCTGCAATGCCGGCACGGGTTCCTGGAAAATTTCCTTCACATATCGCTGCAAACGCGAGGAAGCCCAAACGGTCGGAATGTCCCAACAGCTTACACACTGTAAATATGCTGCCCCAATTTTTTTCATTGCTGATGGATTATTGCGAATTTATGCTGCAATGAGCACCATAAATGATGTGATTCAAAGACTAACTTGAAATACGTCGCATTTTCCTTTTAAGCACATTTGCCGCCTTTTTTTCTCGTGCAGGCATTTGATGCTCTACCTGAGGTTGCAGGATGCCGACGTGGTGAAGCTGTTCCGAGCGCTCGAAAGCAACCACACCATCTCTGTTCTTGACTTGCGTTTCATAACCTTCTGGAGGAGGACCGCCAAGGCGCTGGGTCAGCTGCTCGAGCGAAACCACAAGTTGGTCTCTGTCACCGTCACTGTCGATGACAGGGACGTTGACGTCGAAAGCACGCTTCAGATAAGTTACATCTGCCGTGAACTGAAGGAAGCCCTGGTTGGTAACCGCTTTATCATGGAAGTAACCATTGTCATAGGGCATTCCAAGCTACACAACATCCCCGACATCCAGCATGTAATCGGGCGTAACACGGTGAGCATTCCATTTTAAGTGCTTTTCAAATTTCATTAGAGGCCTATCTATGCCATTGGTAAATTGTGATACTTCTTTAACAGAAAATTAAGTGCATATATCGGCAGTGACGTCACACATGTCCTCATCCGTAACACACGAAAGAAATTACCCGATTTGAGTGACAGCTGGCAAGTGATCGATACAAACAAAACCACTTGAATGACGAGATAAGCGTCCGCACTTTTGCCTGAAAAGTCATGGCAGCCTCGTTTAAATTACAGTGCAACAGCGCATGTATCTCGCATCAACAATAACATCCGACCATATGACCGCGTGCTAATGTCTCTTCGAGTGCACTAAGAAAATGCTCTTTCCTGGAACGGTACCTGCGGCTGGCACGAAATAACGTCAGAATTTTGACTACACAACTTCTGATTAGACCTGTTCTAGGCAATCATAACACCGCATGGTTTCTGCACACTGAAACTGGGGTATAAAGTAAAAAAGTCGGAGACATTCGAGAAGGGCAATTATGTTCATTCGTACAAAATACTGTGGCAGCGATTCACCTTGCCTTTCTGCTAACACAAACAAGGCTTACAACTTCTATTCTAGCAAAGCGAGATAGCATAAAATCACTTCACCAGATATTTAAGTAAGACTCAAAATAGACGCTTCATTATACTTTACCTTTTGTAAATCCACCTTAGGCCGTTATAATCATCCATGAAGATTACAGCAGTTCTTTTGTAATAATGGTACCTCCGGGTTATCTTTCTTTTGTGTGTTGTTCGTGGGCGGAGTGGTCTGTATGACCCAACTAGCAGTGTATCACACTTCAATTTTGTTGAGCTATTCTGAGATGAAGCAAGTAGTTAGGAAGAGAACATTTATTTACTGATATTTCATTCAAGTTCCGTCTAGGAAACCGTATAGGTAACATTAATTTCATTTGCCATTTTTTGTCATTTCGGAAAGTCAAGCTGCTTTGTAACGTAAGTTCATTTATCCGCCTTGCTCTTTTTTCTTAGTCATGTAAATCATGCGCATGACATGGATGTCGTGATTGTAATGTTATGACATGACATTTATATTCGTCATACAGTCATGTTGCGGCATACCAATTTTCGTATATTCCCAATAACGAAATGGTCAGGAGAGTACCAAGACCATGGCATGCAAATCATGCCGCTGATGACATGCATGTCATGATTTTCATGTTATGACCTGTCATTTATGTTGGTCGTGGAGTCATGTTGGCGGCATACCAATTTTCGTATACGTCCCATTAACGAAACGGCCATGAGAGCACAAAGTCGTAGGAGGCTAGATGGATGGATGGATGGATACACTCACAGTCGCGGAAGTTCGCTTAGAAATGCTTCGCATTTAAAATAAATCCAGCACAGCCGGTGTCGCCGCGTTTTTCTGCTGCGGTTTTCGAACTCGCGAATTGGTTTGATACCGGACACCGCCTTTAAGGAAGTGGTGTGCTTTTGACATCATTCTATTCAAATAGAAGGAATTACGATTGTGACATATATGTCACAGTACTAAGCACTCCTATACATCTTATATATATATATATATATATATATATATATATATATATATATATATATATAGTCACTGCTGCTCCGCAAACGTCAATGTCGTGGCAGGTGAAGGACGCACAATAGCTCGGTATACCAAGTCGACTTCGTCAAAACAGTACATAGGCCGCACCAAACGCAATATTGCAACATAATCGGTGAAGCTGCCACCGGAAAAGCATCCAAGCATGAAAACAAAGCAGTGCGGTGCCCAGAAACCAGCGGAAGCTCCTCTGACACTGCCCTGTGCGCAAGCGACAGTCGCAAAGCAATACAGCTACCCTGCTCGCCCTCAGCGTGACGTCACTCCTGCGCGTTTCACTCTGTCATCCTCCTCACCCATAGGTCGGTGCACTCACTCATGAGTGCACTCACTCGCACTCATTTCATAGACATGAGTGCGAGTGAGTGCCAGTGAGTGTGAGTGGAGGTGAGTGCGAGTGCGAGTGAGTGGTAATGAGTGTGAGTGGTAATGAGTGTGAGTGGTAGTGAGTGTGAGTGGTAGTGAGTGTGAGTGGTAGTGAGTGTGAGTGCGAGTGAGTGCGAGTGCGAGTGAGTGGAAGTGAGTGTGAGTGGAGATGAGTGAGAGTGCGAGTGAGTGCCTGTGAGTGTGAGTGGAGGTGAGTGCGAGTGAGTGGTAATGAGTGTTAGTGGAAGTGAGTACGAGTGAGTGCCAACGAGTGTGAGTGGAGATGAGTGCGAGTGTGAGTGAGTGCCAGTGAGTGTGAGTGGAAGTGAATGCGAGTGCGAATGAGTTGAATATGAGTGCGAGTGAGTGCTAGTGAGTGTGAGTGGAAATGAGTGCGAGTGCGAGCGAGTGCTAGTCAGTGTGAGTGCAAATGAGTGCGAGTGCGAGTGAGTGCCAGTGAGTGTGTGGAAGCGAGTGCGAGTGAGTGTGAGTTGAAGTGAGTGCGAGTGAGTGCCTGTGAGATTGGGTGAAGGTGAGTGTGAGTGGAGGTGAGTGCGAATGAATGCCAGTGAGTGTAAGTGGATGTGCGAGTGAGTGCGGGTCCTGGAAAATTTGGGTGAGTGAGTGTCCTCTCACACTGCTGACCTATGCCGCTCAGTGCATTGGCTCTGAGAATGCGGTTACGGCTCCCGCGTGTGGGCCTCGGCGTAAATGGCATTTTAAATGCGAAGCATGTGTTAGCGCACTTCGGCGACTTTGAGCTATCTATCTATCTATCTATCTATCTATCTATCTATCTATCTATCTATCTATCTATCTATCTATCTATCTATCTATCTATCCGCCTACGATTTCGGGCTCTCCTGGCTGTTTCGCTAATGGGATGTATACGAAAATTGGTATGCCACAACATGACTGCACGACGAGCACAAATGATAGGTCATAACATGAAAATCGTGACATGAATGACATGAGCGGCATGATTCACATGCCACACGTCTTGGTGCTCTCCTAGCAGTTTCGTTAATGGGGTGTATAAGAAAAGTGATATACCACAACATGATGGCATGAGGAACATAAAGGACAGGTCATACGTGTCACAAAATAGCGCCTATTTCAACGAGAAACCAAAATGTTCACCGAAATTGCTGAGCATGCACACTCATTCCCACTACACCAAATGTTACTTTTCTCTTGTGCGGTAACCGCTAGCGCGAGGGCAAAGCGTAGAGATATCCAAAATCACTCGAGCGAAGACCTACGCAGACGGCTCCAAAGAGCCGGGAGGCGTAAGACGCCTCGGCCGCCTCGGCGCCTAGGCTTTGGGGAGGCGCCGACGAGTCGGCGAGGCACGCGTGTTGGAAGTCACGTAGCTGTGTGTGTTGTGCGTGCGTGTGTGTACAAGCGGCGCCTATTCCTCCTTCGCACGCACACATCTACTTCCTTTATTTCTCCCCTACCGACGCGACATGTTGGCGCCGGTTGCTTGCATGTGCGCGCATGAGACAGTTGTGCCCACTTATTGTCCGATTTGCGCCTGCGTTCCTCAGAGGACCAGACCGAGCCTCGGGGACTGGAGGTGAGGTCTGTGCAAGTGAGTGCCAGCGGGTGGAAGTGAATCCGAGTGAGTGCCAATGAGTGGGAGTGACTGCGACTGTGAGTGTAAGCGAGTGCGTGTGCGAGTGAGTGCCAGTGAGTGTGAGTGGAAGTGAGTGCAAGTGCGTGTGAGTGGAGGTGAGTGCGAGTGAGTGCAAGTGCGAGTGGATGGAAGTGAGTGCGAGTGAGTGCAAGTGAGTGTGAGTGCAAGTGAGTGTGAGTGCGAGTGAGTGCCAGGCAGCATGAGTGGAAGTGAGTGCGAGTGAGTGCCAATAAGTGTGAGTGGAAGCGAGTGAATGCGAATGAGTGTGAGTGGAAGTGAGTGTGAGCGCGAGTGAGTGCCAATGAGTGTGAGTGGAAGTGAGTGTGAGTGCGAGTGAGTGCCAGGCAGCGTGAGTGGAAGTGAGTGCGAGTGAGCGCCAATGAGTGTTAGTGGAAGTGAGTGTGAGTGAGTGCCAAAGAGTGTGAGTGGAAGTGAGTGTAAGTGCGAGTGAGTGCCAATGAGTGTGAGTGCGAGTGAGTACCAGGCAGTGTGAGTGGAAGTGAACGCGAGTGTGAGTATGTGCCAATGAGTGTGAGTGGAAATGAGTGCGAGTGAGTGCCAGTGACTGTGAGTGGAGATGAGTGCGAATGCGAGTGAGTTCCAGTGAGTGTGAGCGGAAGTGAGTGCGAGTGCGAGTGAGTGCCAGTGAGTGTGAGTGGAGGTGAGTGCGAGTGCGAGTGAGTGTGGATGCTGGAAAAATTAGGAAGAGTGAGTGTGAGTGAGTGTTCTCCCACACTGCCGACCTATGTCCTCACCTACTCTCCGCGCTCGCCATGGGGCGCTTCCTCGGACAAAGTTTGGACGCTCATATCACTTCTGTTTAATTAAATATCACTGAAAAAAAATCTAGGCATGCTATACGAGGTCGTGGATTCTGAATTTTCATTAAATTCTAAAATTTAAAACCGCCTCAGTGTCCCTTTAAGTCACTGCGCGTGTTCATGTCCAAGATGAAGTTTACTGGGGCGAACAGGTTCGTCAACAGGTTAAATATTAGGAAGCCATTCACGAGCCGTTGTATTGCTTTTTCTAGGAGCAGGAAGTAGAATGAAACGCGCTGAACCCAAAGCGAAACCACTGTTGGTTCTTTTTAACTTTGTTGCACACTCTGGTCCTAATAAAACAAGCTTTATTAAATGTTAGTTGGAATCGTTACCTGGCCATTTGACTGCAAAGTGAATTTGTATACCTATCCAAGCTGTATACCTATGGATCCTCGAACGATTTTAAGTTTATAAGGTTTCGTACTTACGGCGAACAGTGACAAAATAAGGTTGATTCTGAAAGATGGGGAAGGGGGGCAATGAGCGCGATAACTACCTGTCCACGGAGGATACCTCAACCGATACGCCCGTAGAGAAAGGGAAAAAGGGAGAGAAAGAAGGAGGGATCGCACATTTTCTTTAAACCTTCTTGCGGACAGCACAAATACGACGCCATGTCAGGCCGAGGAGACGTAATCACAAAAAGCCCGGCGAACGGCGTTAAACCCACCCGGCGAGCCCGGTGTCCGAGATGAATGTGAGAAGGGCAGCAAAGGCGGAGCGATGCCAATGACATTTCCTTGATAGGAGGCGTGTGGGTCACATTACGGTGACAGCGAATGGAAGTGCATGGAACTGTGCCAAAAACGTATATGGCTGTATGTATTCAGCTTGCCTTTTTGAGGCAAATACTGCAAAATGTCTGATACGGCAGATGAAGTTCTGACAGGATCGATGTCATTCGACCGAAATCTCGTATTGGGCGTGATCTGATCAGATTATTGTCCGAATTCGTGTGGTCAACTGCAGCAAGCCTTGGGAGGGGTGGGATACAGAGTTATCAATGCCTCTACAATTTAGGAGAATGAGACTGCAAGAACTGCTCTTGAAAGGTGTACGTTATAGCAATGTAAGCACAATTGAAAACTTCATCAAGTAAGGTATTGCTTAGTTTATTTGCACCTGCCTGATACTATGAAAACTCGTTGCTTTTTCTCGGTGTTTTATATTAGTCTTCATCACATGCACCGGCGAGTGATGTTATTAAATCGGCGAAGCACATTAGGAACTCTCACTATTAGGTGTCATTTGGAAGCAATTCTCCACCGGATTCAAAAAAAATCCGCGTGTCGATCGAATTGCATAAGGAGGCTTGGGGTGCGGCCGGATCCCGGCGACCATAGCCTGTAAGGCACTCCCCCACCAGAGCAGGATTGGCCACCCTGGTGCCAGTAACGGCCACAACCTCCCATGAATACGCCAATTAACCCTCGGCCCTCAGTCCCCAGCGGCTGCGGAGCAACTGACCATGGCGGCGGTCAGACCTGTGACGCAGCAGAGGGTGCTAAGAATCTCTGGGTCCAGACAGGCCGCCACTGGAATCTGACCCTGGCAACGTTTAACGCAAGAACTTTATCTAGCGAGGGAAGTCTAGAGGAACAGTTTGAGGAATTAGCGGGCATTAAATGGGACGTTATAGGGCTCAGTGAGGTTAGGAGGACGGGTGAAGCCATTACACTGCTGAAAAATGGGCACATCCTATGTTATAGTGGCCTAGAAGACAAAAGAGAACTAGGAGTGGGATTTCTGGTCAACAAGACCATTGCTGGCAACGTAGTAGCATACTATAGCATTAACTAGAGGGTAGCAGGTCTTGTCATTAAGCTTAATAAGAGGTACAAACTGAAGGTGGTACAGGGCTATGTACCTACATCCAGCCATGACGACCAGCTAGTTGAACGCTTCTATGAAGATGTGGAATCGGCAATGGCTAAGGTA
Source organism: Hyalomma asiaticum (assembly GCA_013339685.2). Classification (NCBI taxonomy): domain Eukaryota; kingdom Metazoa; phylum Arthropoda; class Arachnida; order Ixodida; family Ixodidae; genus Hyalomma; species Hyalomma asiaticum. The sequence goes on from CM023489.1 coordinate 67,998,031, forward strand.
AAGACGCAGTACACTATTGTGATGGGAGACTTCAATGCTAAGGTAGGCAAGAGCCAAGCTGGAAACAAGGCAGTCGGGAACTATGGTATGGGTTGTAGGAATGACAGAGGGGACTTATTAGTAGAGTTCGCCGAGCGGAATAATCTGCGTATCATGAACACGTTCTTCCGTAAACAGGAGAATCGGAAGTGGACGTGGAAAAGCCCGAATGGCGAGCATAAAAATGAAATAGACTACATACTATGCGAGAACCCTGGCGTCGTGCAGGATGTGGAAGTGTGGGCAGAGTTAGGTGCAGTGACCACAGGATGGTGAGATCTCGAATTCGGCTAGACTTGAGGAGGGACCGCAATAAACTAGTACGAAAGACGCCGATCAATGAGCTAACTGTAAGATGGAAAGTCGAGGAATTCGAGATGGCGCTGCAGAACAGATATTCAGCTCCAACAGACCAAGCAGACAATTGCGTTCAGGAAGTCAGCGATAATTTCACGCGGATTGTCATGGAATGTGCAATAGAAGTAGGAGGTAAGATCGGTAGAGAGATTATTAGCAAACTTTCTCAGGAGACGAAAGACTTGATTAGAAAGCGGCAAGGCATGACAGTATCAAATGCAATTGACAGAATAGAACTAGCGGAGCTTTCGAAGTTAATCAATAAGCCTAAGAAAGCCGACATACGAAAGTATAATATGGAGCGGATTGAGCATGCTCTAAAGAACGGAAGGAGCCTGAAAGCGGCGAAGAAACGTCTAGGCATAGGTAGAAATCAGATGTATGCATTACGAGACAGGCAAGGCAATGTGATCACGAATAGGGATGAGATAGTGATAATTGCCGAGGAGTTTTACAGAGATCTCTACAGTAGTCGTGATAACCAGAATAGTGAACGGGGAAGCAGTTTAGAAGAGGCTGACGTTCCACCAGTACTGACAGAGGGAGTAATGAAAGCTTTGAAAGAGATGCAAGCGGGAAAGGCACCCGGTGAGGATCAGATAACAGCAGAACTGCTAAATCATGGTGGGCATATTGTACTGGAAAAACTGGCAAGCCTGTATACGCAATGCCTAATGACTGCGAGCATACCGGAATCTTGGAAGAATGCTAACATCATCCTAATCCATAAGAAAGGCGACACAAAGGACTTGAAAAATTACAGGCCGATTAGCTTACTGTCAGTCGTTTACAAGGTATTTACCAAAGTAATCACTAACAGAATTTGTGCCACCTTAGATTTCAGTCAACCTAAGGACCCAGCAGGGTTTCGTAAAGGCTACTCAACAGTAGATCATATTCACACTATCAATCAGGTGATAGAAAAATGCGCAGGAGTATAATCAACCCCTATATATAGCCTTCATAGATTACGAGAAGGCATTTGACTCGGTCGATACCTCAGCATTCATGCAGGCATTGCGGAATCACGCCGTAGACGAGCACTACGTAAGACTACTTGAAGACTTCTACAACGGCTCCACAGCCACCATAGTACTCCATAAGGAGAGCAGCAAGATACCTATAAGGAAGGGCGTAAGACAAGGTGACACAATCTCTCCAATGTTATTCACAGCATGTTTACAAGAAGTATTTAGAACGCTGGATTGGGAACAGTTGGATGTAAGGGTTAGTGGGGAATATCTCAGTAACCTCCGATTCGCTGATGACATTGCCTTGCTAAGTAACTCGGGAGATTACTGACCTTAATAGGCAAAGTATAACAGTGGGCTTGAAAATTAATATGCGGAAAACTAATGTTCGACAGCCTTGGGCGAGTACAGCGATTTCAGATAGCTGGCGAGGCACTGGAAGTAGTAAGTGAATATGTCTACTTAGGCCAGGTAGTGACCCCTGATACGAATCATGAGGCTAAGGTGATTAGGAGGATTAGAATGGGCTGGCGTGCATTCGGCAAGCATTCTCAGATAATGAATGGTAGCTTACCATTGTGTCTGAAGAGGAAAGTGTATAACAGCTGCACCTTACCGGTACTCGCCTACGGGGCAGAAACTTGGAGGCCAACTAAGAGGGTTCAGCTTAAATTGAGGACGACGCAGCGAGCTATGGAACGGGAAATGGTAGGTGTAACCTTAAGGGACAAGAAGGGAGCGGATGTGGGTTAGGGAACAAACTGCGTGTAGAAATCAAGAAATCAAGAATAAATAATAATAGAAATCAAAAAATAATAGAAATCAAGAATAAATGGGCCTGGGCGGGCCATGTAATGCGAAGACAAGACAACCGTTGGTCATTAAGGGTAACAGAGTGGATTCCTAGAGAAGGCAAGCGTAGCAGGGGGCGGCAGAAGGTTATGTGGGCAGATGAGATCAGGAAGTTTGCGGGGATAAATTGGGCCCAGTTAGCACAGGACAGGGGTAATTGGAGATCCATGGGAGAGGCCTTTGCCCTGCAGTGGGCGTAGACAGGCTGATGATGATTATGATGATGATTATGACGATGCATGTTTGCTACAAGTGCATGTTTGCTACAATTAATATTGCTCCTGAAGCTGCGAGCCTCACTTCGTATAGCATTACTTTCTTGCTATCGCGTTCATTGCTTCGCCCTTGCGGCGAAACTGTGACTTTTTTTTTGTTTTGCGGCGAATTGATAAACAGGTGTGGTGCCTGTGAATAAATTTTAGTTTGAAGGTAGGGCTTGTTCTGTTTTCTTTTTTCCTGCCTTTGTCATCTTTATGGTGTTGTAGTAAAAGGAAAACGTAAAAGCAGAAGGAAAAGTAGTACGTTGGGCATGCCCACCGCTACCTTTGCTTTATCCCCTTTTCTCGAAAGGGAAAGCAGTCCGATAAGTTTTGCTATATTTATGTTGTATTCACTCAATATGGATATCCTGCTTTATTTATCTCTTGCGAGATACCTAAATTTATGACTTGTTTCTTCTCTTTTCATATATGTAAAAGTTCTTTACTGTCTCTTCTGTAAAGCGATGCTGTCACGTTAAGCGGCGGCCGCTCCGTCAAATTGTTGTTCGTAGTTGTGTGTTCAGGCTGGTCTTTCGGTGTATCCTTCGCCCTTACAGAGGACAAATTCACTTCCTCCCTCAGACAGCGGCACTGGAGACCACGTCGCATGGACGTGTTTCACAATTGAATTATACATGTCTTTTCCTCAATTTCAGATGCTCATAAACAGAGCCATCCGGTTCGTCATGGGCTCCACGGAGAAAGAGGACGCCTTGGCCTTCGAGATTCTGCGGCACAGCGACTCGCTGAATATAACGCTGAAGCGTAAATGGAAAATCCCTCCAAAGAGAGTCAACGTCGATGATTGCCGAGGCACGCGATAGGCTCCCCTTCAACTACTTCGCCCTCGCGGGTGTTGTGAAAGCCAAGGTTGCCTGCCACCGAAATCTCAAGGGTAAGAAGAAGAAGAAGCAGAGGAAGCAGACTTTGTTGGACGATATGAGCAGGGACTTGCAGGCGCGCATCTGCTCCTACCTGAGCTTGACCGACGTCGTGGACATATGAAAGGCACGGTTCCTAATTTCGCTCCACAATCATTCCACGTAACAACAATGGCATCACCGCTCGTCAGCCCTCACGCAATGTTAGCGCGTGTAGGAGTACCAAAGAAGCAAGCGTGAATGATGATTCAAATGATGCGTTTTAATTCTCTCGTTCATGTAACTATTATTCGCAAGTCGTCGCATGTTCTCAGTCAATTTGGCACGTCATTTTGCATGTCAACAGATACAGGTTTCCATATTTCACGCATTCCGTAGCCCACCACTGCGTTTCATGTCCTTATTCGTCACCTATTTTTCTTAGCACCATGACAAATGCATTTATATTTGCTGCATATCGTAGATAAATGAAGTGGTCTCGCACTGTTTGCAGCTACCCATATATGGCATTAGTAAACCAAACGAATTTTTCAAAACTACATGTTTTTGTCGAATGAAGCAGTTACGCTGATTTCGCGTATGAAGAATGTTAAGTTGACTTCAGGATTAGATTTCATCTAGCCTTCAAGACTACCCTATTATTTAAAATCTTTTAAATCTTCTTTTAAAAGCTTTAATTGTTCTCCCCAAAATTTAATAACCTTTAGGCCACGCCGCAGCTGCATAAATGATTAGCGAATCTGACATCCGCTTATATATCATGTCAGAATTAGTTTTAGCGTGATTGACACTGCTCGATAGGACGTTTTCTTCTGCGTCGGTTAAGTGTACTTCCCAAATGTCTTCTGCTGCGTTCATATTTTTCAATGTTGCATTCGTCCAATGCAAGTAACGTGCTACTCAGTGCTTATCACCACTGAGCTTGCGAAAGTAAAAGGAGTTAATAAGAAGCGTTTGTATGTCTGGTTCCTTTCATTTCATCTAGAAGTCGTCCGAGTGTCCATGCATTGAATGGGAGCGGACGACATGGGCTATTAAGAAAACTCACCTTCTACCCCTTCATTCCATATCTCTCAAAAGTGACCACTCGTTCAAGTTAACAGGAAAAAAACAGTTGTAGAACAAGCGTCTTCCATCACGAGGTTTCTCCCACCCACCGACTTTGATAGCCCAGTTTAATCAGCTTCCGCAGGACATCGCTGATCGTGGCACTGAGGCACCTTTCTGAGCATCACTGTTGTATATATATATACTGGCACGAACTCGCACTCTCGTTTTTCATTTCTATACTTGCGTTAGTTTCGTTTTCTGAATTTTGCTTTCGTCAAAGCACATGTAACCCTGTATACCAACCTCCCTCCCTACAAGAATGCCTTCGGTCGCTGCAGGCGCGAAACAAACGAAATTAAACCCAGTTCCACGCATCTCACATCTGAGTAAACCCCGGAGCTTTAGGGCAAATATGTGAAGTTTACTATCGCTCTCATGTATCAACCGGGTCAGAGCAAGTTTGGTCGAGGGCGCGAACCCACTTTTCCTTTTGCGCAACATGCGAAGCTTCCTTTCTTTCTTTTCGTTGTTTTTTGTCTTTCTTTCTGTCTGTCTTTCTCTTTTTCTCTTTTTGTTTCTTTGTCTTTCTCTCTGTCTAGACTTGTCTTTCTTTCTCTCTTTCGAGCATTGGAATGTACGAGCAAAGTAGTACCCACGAAAAAGAAAGAACATGGCATTCGATGAGCCAGGTCCCAAGCTGGTTACCCGGGTTGAACCTCTGGGCCGCGTACTGAACGCTCGCACGCCTACGGACGTCGGCGACCTGCGCTGCTATAGCAGAGCAGGTCGCCCACGCACCAGTACGGGCCACGCCGGTCTGGAGGCGCAGTCATGCAGTATACTGCATGATTGCGCCTCAAGACCGGCGTGGCCCGTACTTACCTGCGAACCAATCTTGCCATCTACCTGTTCCGGGCCGATGTCTCTTCGTACCGGTCCTGAGCTTTCGAGCCGCCTCCACCAATCCACCTCTTCTGGAAGTCCTGCCCCTGGTTCCTACAAGCCGCGCCATCGACGACCGGTACAGCCGACGTCGACGAGGACGTGTACAGACTCGGGAACTCGCAAGTTGAGGACTTGGAGTTTCTAAGGCAGTCCTCAAGCGTACCAAAAGAGCCTTCCTATTCGTAGTCATTTGTGCAGTGTATTCAGAGTGTTAGTCAAATATGTGTTTGCAGGCCTTACCATCTGGGGCTCCATAGTTCACCGCATGTCAAGAAACGTGGTGGTCCGCTATCTTCCTCCCTATATCTATGGCGTCCGAGCCAGACGAAAACTATCGCTAACCCTTCTTGAGTCTCACTATGTTTATTTGCGGTGGCTGAAAACGGATGCCGAAAAACTGATAGGCATTGGTGAAGAGTTGCGACTGTCAAGTAAGGCCGTTCAACAGTGGATAGAGGCGGTGCGGCAGAAAGAAAACGAGCAATATGCTCTTGAGCGCGAAACTGCAAAGGCGAATTATGACAAAGCTACAGCGGCAGGCAGGAGAATGCCAGCTCCTTGAACAGGGGGCACTCGTGCAGGAATAGCAAAAACCTACTGAAGTAGTCGCCGCCGGACCAAGTGGTCACGATGGCAGTGGTTTCCAAGTGTGCACAAGCTAATTTCAGCTTCTAATGAAACACGGGACGAGCTCAACGCATACACTCAAACATTTGAGTGAGTAGCCACTCACCAATGATAGCCTCAAGACCGGTGTGCCATACTTGGCGAATGACGGGGGAGGCTCCAACTGCATTTGAACGCATGTCCACTGAAGATGCGACTGACGAGAAGCTTGAAGCAACGCTGCTTCAGAGCTACTGATACACGGAATAAGGGCATCGGGTGAGGTTCCGACAGGCCAAGACTTGAAATGATAAAGGACGCCAATTTGAAGCTACATTGTTCGACTAAAAATCCTGCGGATCCAACGCGTTGTAGAAAACGGTGTCATGCTTAGCAGTCAGCGAGGTATTTGCCTTGACTAACTCTTTGGCATAGGATCAAGTGATACGAACAGGATGAATACCTTACACATATTCCCATATTTAATTAAAAAGGATGAACACCTTACTGTAAAGTGCATGTGCAGGTGCATCCTAAACGTCGGCTGAAACACGGAACGTCGACAGCAACGTGGCGACTGAATGGTAGCTCATGCTACGACGTAACTTTGGCCCTCACGTTAGGACAATGCAGACGTTTATTTTGTCACAGTACGGTGCTCTCATGTCCGTATCACAAGCGTCGTTCATTGAACTATGAACTATTCCTGCGGGATCTAACAAAGCTGGAAACTGCAGTGTTTGTTGCAGTGCAAAAACAGCGCTTAACACACTACAGACGCGCGATTAACGCTAGAAAAGCATCATCACAACTATTGACGCAGTAGGTTTATTTACTGTGCGTATGGTGTGGCAGGAGCCATGACAACCTATGTAGTCGTAACCGGCTTACTTTGGCAATTGGGGGCATGGCTTTGATGCCCCCTGCAGCTTGGTAGGTTGCCTCAGATATTAAAGCGCGTTCTTGTGCCTCTGTGCCCTTGTTATGCATACACCTCAGCAGCAAGGCATGAAAAAGGTGTGGCTTTCTTATTTTCAAGGCAAATGGCCATTTCAGTTGGTTCTTAATTAGCATAGGCTCTGTAATATTCAATCACCAGTTACCCGTACCCCCTTATCAAGGGCCTACCACTACGGGCATAAGCCATACGTGATTGCAGTATCGTTGACCATGACGTACATAAGTGTATCCATGATCACTGATTGATATTCGCCTCACAGCCTACAATAAAAGCTTTCGTGCCTCGTAAAGAGACTCGCCGACATAGGCAACTCGGACATAGAGAGAGAGAGAGAGAGAGAGACGAACTTGCCGAACTTGACAGATGAACCTCAGACGAACTTGCAATTTTGTAACCTTAGCATGCCGCAGTCTAGCGACTCGCCTAATAAAATACAACAATAGTGCTTGTTTGACTCCATTGCTTATGGCGGGCTCGACAGGCTTGGTCGCATCGCGACCTGCAGAGACGAGCAGGACGTGTGCTCCTTCGCAAATGTACTGCCTTGAATATGTGCTGGAAAAATTGTGACTAGTAACCGACTGAGTAACGAGAGTTGAGAACCTGGTTTACCTAAAGAAAAAGCACACCCGCTGCTGCTGCAGTGGTGTGTATTGCTGTAAGTGTATTTTCTTCATCTTTGTGCGGTGCTAAAAAAAAGACATTTTTTTTAAATATGCTGTAGTAACGTTGGAAGTTGGGGGCCAGGGTTCAAACAACAGCACTCGTAACAATAGTTGCCTCCCTTGCCACCATTATTTACTTATTTATATCCTTTCTGTCCTTTCCTTCAACTGCCTGTCTTCGTTTCCTTCTTGGGTAGGAAATTTAGGGTATTCATAAGATTTGCGAGCTGAGCGCGCTGCTAGACATTACACGTGCGCGTTTACACGTGATTGGTCAAACGACATCTCGTGGCCGCCCAGCTCAAGCAACTGGTGTTTCAGCGGACTTCGACTGCTCCCACTACGTCGGTGTATCTGAGGCTAGGTACATAAGCACAGGCTTCCTACAGCTGTTTGGAATTAGTTTTAGGAACGTCACTGGGAAGTGACAGCACAGTCCACTTGTGAGCAACGCGAAGGTATTAAATCGTTATTGCGACTTGCTTACTTCTCTAGGTGCACTGCGCCACACACGTGCAGAAGTTCCTGAACCCTGAAACCTAAGCTAGCACGCGATATCCTCATGAAATGGTATAAAATTACAGGCAAAGATTTTCCTTCTTGATTTTTATAAGGCATTACAATACTGGAGCGCACCACATGCGAGCAGCTCTCTCTGGGGAGCATCCTCGCAATTTCTTCGAGCCCACAATGTACTAGCGCTTCTCTCATCAGGGCTCCAGCGGAGTGTCTATATTTTTCAAGCTAGCGTCACTTCCGTCAGAAAACAAATCACCTGAAGGAAGCTTCGAACGGTAGACGCGATACGTTTACGGCGAAAGTGTAAACATATTGCCTCTGTATCATGTGAACACATCGCGTCATTAAACATTGAACGGCGTGCGGCATTATAGCAGCTATCAAAGCACGGGGGTTTTTAGCAGCGAAGCTGCTCATGTTAACAGAAGCCCCTGTCCTGCTGGTTTTAGCAGAGAAGCGCTTTAAAAGGCAACTCCGCCGATTTGTCATTGTCCGCTGATCTCAAGAAAATTTTCCGTATATTGTAACGAAGATACCAACAGGTCCAACGAGAAAGGTCAGAACTTTCTTTAATAGCGGCGAACCATTCCCAAAACAAGCGCGCTCCAGAGTGTTCTTCGTCGTCTTCTCCCTGGCGATCGGTGCCCATAGTGGACAGGCAGTTTACTTCGCGTCATTACTCCCTCCGCGAAAAGCGACCGTTCCGGTCGCTGGTTGGGCTGAGAAAGAAAGTAAACGGAAAGGGAAAGAGAAAGTTGTTAACAGGGTCCGTTACTGCGGCCGTAGTATATACGGCTTCATCCGTGCTACGTGAAAAGTCTCCGGTCCTGGGCGCCGTCGGCTCGCTCTCAAGCTAGTACCCTCAGGGATGACTTCCCGGTTTACGTCCCCATAAGTTTTCTGACGATCCTGTACGGTCCGAAGCATCAGCGCAATAGTTTCTCCTAGAGCCCCTGACGGCGGACGGGCGCCCACACCCATACGGTATCGCCGGACTCGTATTGAATGTGCCTTCAGCCACTGTTATAACGACGGGCGTCGACACTTTGCTGATTACGGATACGATTGCGAGCAAGCTGCCGGGATTCTTCGGCTTTCTGTACGAAGTCTTCGGCGGTGTCACTTATGATCGTTCCGTTGTCTGCAGGGAGCATGGCATCTAAAGGCGTTGTGGAATTGGGTCCATAAACGAGCCCAAATGAGCTGAATCGCGCGGTTTCTGCGCAGCAGTACGTTTTCACATGTATGAAAACGTCACATATGGGACAATTTGTTCCGATGTCTTGTGCAGTACGTCAACGCACATTGAGAGCATATCGGCCATCGTTCTATTGAGGCGTTCCGTTAATTCATTAGTTTGCGCCGTGGTTTTCCGATGGTTCTTATGGGTTAGCGTGACAATCTCCCGGATTAATTCAGCAGTACACGCTGTACCTCGATCGGTTAAGATGGAAGGGGCCCCGTGACGTAGGACGATTTCATGCACGCAATGGCCGCGACTGAACTGGTTTTGTTTACGTGTACGGTGTTAGGTAGTCGGTTGCGATGGCTATGCATTTATTTCCTGTGAACGACGTGGGAATGAACCGAGGATATCCATTCCCACCTGCTGGAATGGTGCACGGGGAGGTTCCATGGGTTTCAGAAAACAAGCAGGTTTTCAAGGCAGCACTTTGTGGTGTTGAAAATCCCGGCAGCTTCTGACGTAATGTTGAACGCAGGAGAACAGCTGTGACCAAGAGTACTTTTGTCGCATGCTCGCTCACGTCCTCGTGAATCCTAGGTGACCGGCACAAGGCTCGTCATGGCACGCCTGCAACAGTTCATGCAGCGAAACTTTGACAAGCAGGTACGTTTCTTCGCTGCTTTCAAAGTTCATCTTGTAGAGAACGTTTTCGCGAAGGCGGTAAGAATAAGTAAGCCCTCGTGGCATAGGGCACGGTACAACATCGGCACGCTGAAGGTATCTGATAGTGGGCAGCAACGTACCGTTTTCCCGTTGGCAATCAGCCGTTTCCACTCTGTTGACCGCGCCGAGAAGCAGGTAATCCTGCTGCATGTCATCTGAGTTCGAAGGTAGAGGCGCACGTGAGAAGGAGTCAGCATCGCCGTGCTTCTGTCCAGATCGGTATACCCCAGTGACATCGTACTGAAGGCGGAGGCTGCAGCGAGCAAGGCGGCCTGACGGGTCCCTAAGATTCGCAAGCGAATACAGCGAATGATGGTCCCTTACGACGCGGAAATGTCTGCCGTAGAAGTAAAGCAGGCGCTTGGCGATAGCCCAAACTATCGCCAAGCACTCTTTTTTTCGTCGTGGAGTAGTTGACCTCCCCCCTCGTAAGACTCTGGCTCGCGTAAGCTACTGCCCTTTCGGAGTCGTCTTGGCACTGGACGAGGACAGCACCGAGGCCCATGTTGCTAGCGTTGATGTGGATTTCCGTGTCTGCCTTGTCGTCGAAATGCGCCAGTACAGAGGCCCTGTGAAGGCTTCCCGAACTCTATGAAGACTTCCTGTTGCGCTTCGGTCCACTCGAACGGTGCACCCTTGGCGTGTTAGTCTCGTTAAAGGTTCAGCCATCCTTGAGAGAAGCCTTCGACGAAACGACGGTGTATATGCGCAAAGACCCAAGAACCGCTGGGCTGCCTTCTTGTCTGTGGCACGCGGTAACTCCGCGACGGCAGCTAGCTTTTCGGGGTCTAGTTCAACACCGTGGAGGCTGACTACGCGGCCGGGAAACTCTCCCGGAAGCCAATGAAGCATTTTTCAGGCTTAATTGATAGTTTAGGATCCACGCGCATGCCCCTTATCTGAAGACGGTGCCACTGATGCGCTGAGGTCATACGCGTGGAGCACCAGACAGCTTTATACGCAGCAGCCTGCACTCTGTCCGGGGGAGTAGCCGGTGGACGAGCGTGAGTGGTGTGCGCGGACTGTGTGCGGACGGTCGACTGTGGATTGGCGCAAGTGGTGGCGGTGTGTGCCCGACGCGGTCAAGGATAAGGGTAGGTGCGGGTCCCCACGAGCTTTGTTTCTTGTTCTATTGTTTACAGTTCCTAGTTTTCCGAGGTGCTAATAAACGTTGTTCTTCATTAACCGGCGGCTCCAGGGACTTCATCCTTTGCGGCAAGGCAGCTCGAACCCCACAATGGTTAAGTATGCTTTTCTGATAGCAATGAGAGCCTGCTTGAGCCGTTCTAGATGTTCATCAAGTGTACTTGAAAACACGACATCATCATCTAATAGACCAAGCACGTCTGCCATTTTGAATGCCAGGAACTGGGTCCATCATCCGCTGGAACGTTGCCGGTGCCGAACACAGGCCGAAATGTAGCACTATAAATTCATATAATGCATCGCGAGTCACAAACGCCGTTGCTTCTCGGTCACACTTATCTACTTCGATATGCCGGTACCCTGACTTGAGGTCTAATGAAATGAAAAATCGGCCGCGGCGTAAACGGTACAAGGCGTCATCGATTCTCGGCAGGGGATAGATGTCACGTTTGGTGACGCTATTAAGCCGCCGCTAGCCTTTACAGAAGCGTAGTGTGTTGTCCTCCTTTTTAACTAAAACGACTGGTGACGGCCATGGACTCATGGAGGCCTGAATCAAGTCGTCCTGTAGCATTTGTTCTACTTGACGTTTTATCACGTCTCTCTCTGGCGAGCACATGCAGGTGATGCTAGCGGTACGGATGCTAACTTCGCGTCAATATGTTCTCCGCGGTGCTGCAATAATTTATGCCACGCCACGCGCTCGCAATCATTTAGTTTTCCTGGCAATAATTTTTTGAAAAATTTACTAAATTCCCGCGCGAGCCACCCTACCCGAGCATATGGGCCGTCTAAAGCAAAACGGCGATACTTTAGCGCTCAAATCGTCCCTGTGAAGTTCACAAGAGCTCAGTACATGGTTGGATGACGTTCCTGTGGCACCAGCTCCACATTTCTGATGGCGGAGAGGCTGTGACGTCATCGCATGCGCTGTACGAAGCATCGACCCGTTTCTCTTTCGGTTTCAACACACCGTTCATTAGGTTAGTTAAAATTACTGGTGAGTTTCTGAGCAAATTAACTGACCCTGGCTTCTTCAGGGCTATCGGTACAATTGGAAAATGGCGATGTCAGAATTTAGTGGAAAAACCGCCGCAGTTACCCTTTCAGCTAGCCGCAATTTCTCAGGCATCACGCGGTACCACGTGATAGTGCGTTACGTGATTTTAGCAGGAATATGTCACGCGAAATTTCGTTACACAATTTTGGCGGAAACATGTCGGGGGATATTGCGTTATGCTATTTGAGAAAGAACATGTCACGTGACATTTCGTTACGTTATTTTGGGGGAAGCATGTCACGTGAAATTTCGGTGCATGATTTTGGCGCGAACATCACACACGGTATTGCGTTACGTGATATTGGCTTGAACAGGTAACGTGACATTGTGTTACGGGATATTGGGTGATCACGTGAAGTGTTGTCATCGAAATCACGTAACGAAATTTCGCGTGACATGTCACCGCCATAATATCGCAAACCTATGATGTGACCTGTTTCAGTAAACTATCAGGCAGCTCCTCTGTTTATTTCTTTTTATTTTTTTATTTCATTTTACGATACTGATAGCCCCGAGATTAGGGGCGGTAGCATGGTGGTATTGACATCAGTACAAACAAAAATAACAATACAGCAGAAGAAAATAAATCTTGAAAAAGACAGCATTCGTGATAGAAATATAACATTACAAAGTGTATAACAAAGGAAGAATAAAACAACCATAAAGATAATTCACAAACTGTCTTCACTGAGCGCCTGAAATTCGTCTACATCATCCACTTCAACCAATGTACTATCCAGCATGTTCCACTCAAAGACCATGCGATGCGAGGGATACATGAGTACTTGAAAACATTGTTTCTTGTTCGAAAAGGAACCAAAGTGAAAGAATTTCTGCGTCTTCTGGCGTAACCTGAGGAAAATAGGACGTATTCATGAGTGTTGCTTTTCAGTCTACCTCTGACAACTTTAAACAGAAAATTTAGGCGAGCAATTTTATTTCGGTAAGATAATGTCCCCAAACCTGTTCAGTTACAGATGTAATACAAGACTGATTGAAAATAAACATGACTGCTTTATTTCACACCCTTTCCAGTTTATTGATATCAAAAGCGGTAAATGGGTCCCATATTATATTGCCATACTCAAGCAGGGGTAAAACCACAGACTTGTATGCTAAAAGTTTAATATCTTTAGAAGACTATCGAAAGCAGCGCTTCAAACAATGTAATTTTGCCATGGCGATATTAGCAATTTGGTTTATATGATGACTCCGACGCACATCATGACTCATGTGAAGACCTAGGTACTTGTATTCTGAAACATTTAAAAGTTGGTTACCGTCGGCTGAATAGTAAAAAATTATTGCGTGCTTCTTTTTTGTAATAGTCAAAACAACACTTCTTTTTTGTAATAGTCAAAACAACACATTTAGTTCACTGGCCTGGCGCGACCTACCGGAAGCTACGTACTTAGTTCGGCTCCATGCATTCTCATTATGCTTCGCATTCCTTCGTATAGACCTTTCAATCGGCACTCTCGCACCGGCGCGCCGGAACCTGTTTTTGTCGTCCGCTAGCGCGCGGGAGAGAGCTCTCCGCGCCACGCCCCCTTTCGGTGGGCTGTTTGCTGCGCCGAGCCGCCCATACGTTTTGCCGTGCTTGCACGGTGCGCGCGCTGTTTTTCGCTCACTAGAGCGATTTAAAATGTCCTTTAAGAACAGTCTATCGACAGGGCATCACTGCATTGTTTACGGTTGCATCTACAACCAGAAGAAAAGAAACGCTGCACGTAAACAGCTGTGCAGCAAGCACAACGTTGCGCAGGAGGAGTGCGGCTGCGCACTCACTGACGTACTCGTGCCAAAACGCCGCACCGCTGATGTTCCCACGTGGTCTAACGCTGATTTCGCCAACACCCAGTCAGTGCCGTTCTCAACATATGGTGCGAATGTCGCAGATTTCTTCTTTCATTCTCTCCCTACTCTATTAGCTTCAACCATGAGAGCTAAACGCGTTCCACGGTACTATAAAGCAAGGGGTTTTAGTACGGACTTTCATTTTTCTTTTCTTGTTTTTTTTTGTTGCTCTTGTCCTTGCTGCTGTATGCCTCCGGCCTGTGCAGTGCAAACCAGGTGGACATGTTCTGTTAAACGGCAAACGTGCTTCAGCACCTTATGTGACGCGGACGCTTCCTTCAAACGAACAAAAATGTGGAGAGCTCGACTGAAGTCGATAATGAACTAGGCTGCGAGAACGGAGCCGAATGATTGCTTCTTGACCAAGAGTGCGATAAATCGGAAACCCGATTAGAACAAAAAAATCCAGGTTTCAAGCACCGTGGGAGCCAATGTTATGCCAAGATGCCAGCGATGTAATTGTTAGTATTAGCCAACGTTATTCATTAAAGAGAAAGTCAGCTCACAATACCCGACAGTTGAAGGAACGCTAGCCAAGAGTGGCTATCTAGCGTTGGTTTTGAGTAAATGCCGCGCATATGCCATGGCTTATACATCATGCCACATTTTTACCATGTTATGCACACAGATATACGGGTGGCATTTACTGACTGACTATCACACCTTGTTAAAGTTTACTTGCTTTATTATCAGTGTCCGAACGCCATTGCACTACTTATTGAGTTTTGTCGTTATGTTGAGTAATGACCACATCGGGCCACGATCATGTCGTGTCGTGAATATGGTTATAAAATATCACATCCCTCGAGCTGTACCTTTAGTTTGACACCCATTTCAACCCCCTTAAAGCTTTCATGTTGAGTCATAACCAAGTCGTGCCATCCCTATTGGAAAACACAGCGCCACTGGGAGCCAGCGTCCAGCGCCATGCCGGATTATGGGCCCAGTGTGACGCTGCATACCGGCGCGCTGGCGTGCCACGGGATACTGGGAGGCGCGGGTTACTGGCACGCAAAACATCTTTAGAGCAAAAAAAAAAAAAAAAGTGGTGCTTCCCTGCCATGCATGCTAAATAATACACAAATATAAGAAACCGAGAGGACGCATTATAACAAAAAAAGAATCCACAAAAAAAAAACCTTCCAAGATCAGGATTCGAACGTGGTACCTCTGCACTGCCAACCCAGCACACTACCACTAAGAAAAAAAAAAAAAAAACTACGCCACGCCAGAACACGCTAGGGAATCCGTGAAAAGCCTAGTGAGCGGCATGACCTGCCGTCTCACTTGTCGTTTGCAGTGGTATACATGCCTTGCACCTACGTCACGACCAGGCGCTGCGGGATACCGTTTCGCCATCGTGGAGGACCAGCCGCGGCAGTGAAAGTGCGGACGCGTATGCGTTTCTGTACTCGCTCTCGTTAGCCGCGGTATTTGAGTTCTCGAACCGCAGGAGAGCAATGAAGAGACGAGTGTGAAAGAACACAAACCTTTTTCACGTGCCAAAAGACGCACACAGTCAATACGGCCGCACGAATGCGGCCGCACGAAGCACCTAAATTCCCGAGGCAGCGCAATTTGTGGCTGACGCGTATCAAGCGCGCCGATCGCGACACCGAACACGCTGATACATCCAAGTGTGCACAAGAGCCTACAAATGTTTTGCGAGCACAGTTATGCGCCTGTTCCTGCCTTGAGCATCGTCAGTCGGCTCCCGTCGTAACCGATCGCGAATGAGCGTATATAGCAGTGGCGCACCTACGGGGGGGGGGGGGGGGGCTTCGGGTGTTGTAACCCCCCCTGAGGCCGACCTAACCTCATCCCACTCCGTAACTTCTCCTATGTCCTAGAAGAATGTGGCGCTAATGTCTCTGCAAAATGCCGAAAAAAATAATAAAAATAATCATCATCATTGATGTTACTATTATTTGGCATTTTTTTCAACTTTTTTTTTACACACGCAACAACTGTGTAATGGCATGCCCGGCCCTTCGTGAAAAATTGAACGCACCTCCCCCCCCCCCCCCCCCCCCTGGTGGAGATCCTGGGTGCGCTACTGGTAGAGCATTCCTCTACTTATTGCGCGCCTTCCTGAATAAAAATACGGTCTCTCAAAATGTTGCCCAAAATGCCAAAGAAGGTAAGACTATAGTATTGGGTTTTTGTGAAATTTTGACTCGATCAGAATGCGTCTTCCCGCATCTTAGAGCATTCCTCTAATTATTGCGCGGCTTCCTCAATAAAATGCGGTCTCTCAAAATCTTTCCCAAAATGACCAAAAAGGTAAGACTATAGTCCTGGGCTTTGTGTGAAATTTTGACTCGATCAGAATGTCGCTCTAAATACGTTTGGCCGCATCATAGAGCATTCCTCTACTTATTGCGCGCCTTCCTGAATAAAAATACGGTCTCTCAAAATCTTGCCCAAAATGCCAAAAAAGGTAAGACTATATTGGGTTTTTGTGAAATTTTGACTCGATCAGAAGTCGCACAAAATGCGTTTTCCCGCATCGTAGGAGCATTCCTCTACTTATTGCGCGCCTTCCTGAATAAAAATACGGTCTCTCAAAATCTTGCCCAAAATGCCAAAAAAGGTAAGACTATAGTATTGGGTTTTTTGTGAAATTTTGACTCGATCAGAAGTCGCACAAAATGCGTTTTCCCGCATCGTAGAGCATTCCTCTACTTATTGCGCGCCTTCCTGAATAAAAATACGGTCTCTCAAAATCTTGCCCAAAATGCCAAAAAAGGTAAGACTATAGTATTGGTTTTTTGTGAAATTTTGACTCGATCAGAAGTCGCACAAAATGCGTTTTCCCGCATCGTAGAGCATTCCTCTACTTATTGCGCGCCTTCCTGAATAAAAATACGGTCTCTCAAAATCTTGCCCAAAATGCCAAAAAGGTAAGACTATAGTATTGGGTTTTTTGTGAAATTTTGACTCGATCAGAAGTCGCACAAAATGCGTTTTACCGCATCGTAGAGCATTCCTCTACTTATTGCGCGCCTTCCTGAATAAAAATACGGTCTCTCAAAATTTTGCCCAAAATGCCAAAAAGGTAAGACTATAGTATTGGGTTTTTGTGAAATTTTGACTCGATCAGAAGTCGCACAAAATGCGTTTTCCCGCATCGTAGAGCATTCCTCTACTTATTGCGCGCCTTCCTGAATAAAAATACGGTCTCTCAAAATCTTGCCCAAAATGCCAAAAAAGGTAAGACTATAGTATTGGGTTTTTGTGAAATTTTGACTCGATCAGAAGTCGCACAAAATGCGTTTACCGCATCGTAGAGCATTCCTCTACTTATTGCGCGCCTTCCTGAATAAAAATACGGTCTCTCAAAATCTTGCCCAAAATGCCAAAAAAGGTAAGACTATAGTATTGGGTTTTTGTGAAATTTTGACTCGATCAGAAGTCGCACTAAATGCGTTTGCCGCATCGTAGAGCATTCCTCTACTTATTGCGCGCCTTCCTGAATAAAAATACGGTCTCTCAAAATTTGCCCAAAATGCCAAAAAAGGTAAGACTATAGTATTGGGTTTTTTGTGAAATTTTGACTCGATCAGAAGTCGCACAAAATGCGTTTTCCCGCATCGTAGAGCATTCCTCTACTTATTGCGCGCCTTCCTGAATAAAAATACGGTCTCTCAAAATTTTGCCCAAAATGCCAAAAAAGGTAAGACTATAGTATTGGTTTTTTGTGAAATTTTGACTCGATCAGAAGTCGCACAAAATGCGTTTTCCCGCATCGTAGAGCATTCCTCTACTTATTGCGCGCCTTCCTGAATAAAAATACGGTCTCTCAAAATTTTGCCCAAAATGCCAAAAAAGGTAAGACTATAGTATTGGGTTTTTTGTGAAATTTTGACTCGATCAGAAGTCGCACAAAATGCGTTTCCCGCATCGTAGAGCATTCCTCTACTTATTGCGCGCCTTCCTGAATAAAAATACGGTCTCTCAAAATCTTGCCCAAAATGCGAAAAAAGGTAAGACTATAGTATGGGCTTTTTGTGAAATTTTGACTCGATCAGAAGTCGCACTAAATAGCGTTTGCCCGCATCGTAGAGCATTCCTCTACTTATTGCGCGCCTTCCTGAATAAAAATACGGTCTCTCAAAATCTTGCCCAAAATGCCAAAAAAGGTAAGACTATAGTATTGGGTTTTTGTGAAATTTTGACTCGATCAGAAGTCGCACAAATGCGTTTTCCCGCATCGTAGAGCATTCCTCTACTTATTGCGCGCCTTCCTGAATAAAAATACGGTCTCTCAAAATCTTGCCCAAAATGCCAAAAAAGGTAAGACTATAGTATTGGGTTTTTTGTGAAATTTTGACTCGATCAGAAGTCGCACAAAATGCGTTTTCCCGCATCGTAGAGCATTCCTCTACTTATTGCGCGCCTTCCTGAATAAAAATACGGTCTCTCAAATTTTGCCCAAAATGCCAAAAAAGGTAAGACTATAGTATTGGGTTTTTTGTGAAATTTTGACTCGATCAGAAGTCGCACAAAATGCGTTTTCCCGCATCGTAGAGCATTCCTCTACTTATTGCGCGCCTTCCTGAATAAAAATACGGTCTCTCAAAATTTTGCCCAAAATGCCAAAAAAGGTAAGACTATAGTATTGGGTTTTTTGTGAAATTTTGACTCGATCAGAAGTCGCACAAAATGCGTTTTCCGCATCGTAGAGCATTCCTCTACTTATTGCGCGCCTTCCTGAATAAAAATACGGTCTCTCAAAATCTTGCCCAAAATGCCAAAAAAGGTAAGACTATAGTATTGGGTTTTTTGTGAAATTTTGACTCGATCAGAAGTCGCACAAAATGCGTTTTCCCGCATCGTAGAGCATTCCTCTACTTATTGCGCGCCTTCCTGAATAAAAATACGGTCTCTCAAAATCTTGCCCAAAATGCCAAAAAAGGTAAGACTATAGTATTGGGTTTTTGTGAAATTTTGACTCGATCAGAAGTCGCACAAAATGCGTTTCCCGCATCGTAGAGCATTCCTCTACTTATTGCGCGCCTTCCTGAATAAAAATACGGTCTCTCAAATTTTGCCCAAAATGCCAAAAAAGGTAAGACTATAGTATTGGTTTTTTGTGAAATTTTGACTCGATCAGAAGTCGCACAAAATGCGTTTTCCCGCATCGTAGAGCATTCCTCTACTTATTGCGCGCCTTCCTGAATAAAAATACGGTCTCTCAAAATCTTGCCCAAAATGCCAAAAAAGGTAAGACTATAGTATTGGGTTTTTTGTGAAATTTTGACTCGATCAGAAGTCGCACAAAATGCGTTTCCCGCATCGTAGAGCATTCCTCTACTTATTGCGCGCCTTCCTGAATAAAAATACGGTCTCTCAAAATCTTGCCCAAAATGCCAAAAAAGGTAAGACTATAGTATTGGGTTTTTTGTGAAATTTTGACTCGATCAGAAGTCGCACAAAATGCGTTTTCCCGCATCGTAGAGCATTCCTCTACTTATTGCGCGCCTTCCTGAATAAAAATACGGTCTCTCAAAATCTTGCCCAAAATGCCAAAAAAGGTAAGACTATAGTATTGGGTTTTTTGTGAAATTTTGACTCGATCAGAAGTCGCACAAAATGCGTTTACCGCATCGTAGAGCATTCCTCTACTTATTGCGCGCCTTCCTGAATAAAAATACGGTCTCTCAAAATCTTGCCCAAAATGCCAAAAAAGGTAAGACTATAGTCTTGGGTTTTTTGTGAAATTTTGACTCGATCAGAAGTCGCACAAAATGCGTTTTCCCGCATCGTAGAGCATTCCTCTACTTATTGCGCGCCTTCCTGAATAAAAATACGGTCTCTCAAAATCTTGCCCAAAATGCCAAAAAAGGTAAGACTATAGTATTGGGTTTTTTGTGAAATTTTGACTCGATCAGAAGTCGCACAAAATGCGTTTTCCCGCATCGTAGAGCATTCCTCTACTTATTGCGCGCCTTCCTGAATAAAAATACGGTCTCTCAAAATCTTGCCCAAAATGCCAAAAAAGGTAAGACTATAGTCTTGGGTTTTTGTGAAATTTTGACTCGATCAGAAGTCGCACAAAATGCGTTTTCCCGCATCGTAGAGCATTCCTCTACTTATTGCGCGCCTTCCTGAATAAAAATACGGTCTCTCAAAATCTTGCCCAAAATGCCAAAAAAGGTAAGACTATAGTATTGGGTTTTTTGTGAAATTTTGACTCGATCAGAAGTCGCACAAAATGCGTTTTCCCGCATCGTAGAGCATTCCTCTACTTATTGCGCGCCTTCCTGAATAAAAATACGGTCTCTCAAAATCTTGCCCAAAATGCCAAAAAAGGTAAGACTATAGTATTGGGTTTTTGTGAAATTTTGACTCGATCAGAAGTCGCACAAAATGCGTTTTCCCGCATCGTAGAGCATTCCTCTACTTATTGCGCGCCTTCCTGAATAAAAATACGGTCTCTCAAAATCTTGCCCAAAATGCCAAAAAAGGTAAGACTAGTATTGGGTTTTTTGTGAAATTTTGACTCGATCAGAAGTCGCACAAAATGCGTTTTCCCGCATCGTAGAGCATTCCTCTACTTATTGCGCGCCTTCCTGAATAAAAATACGGTCTCTCAAAATCTTGCCCAAAATGCCAAAAAAGGTAAGACTATAGTATTGGGTTTTTGTGAAATTTTGACTCGATCAGAAGTCGCACTAAATACGTTTGGCCGCATCATAGAGCATTCCTCTACTTATTGCGCGCCTTCCTGAATAAAAATACGGTCTCTCAAAATCTTGCCCAAAATGCCAAAAAAGGTAAGACTATAGTATTGGGTTTTTGTGAAATTTTGACTCGATCAGAAGTCGCACAAAATGCGTTTTCCCGCATCGTAGAGCATTCCTCTACTTATTGCGCGCCTTCCTGAATAAAAATACGGTCTCTCAAAATCTTGCCCAAAATGCCAAAAAAGGTAAGACTATAGTATTGGGTTTTTTGTGAAATTTTGACTCGATCAGAAGTCGCACAAAATGCGTTTTCCCGCATCGTAGAGCATTCCTCTACTTATTGCGCGCCTTCCTGAATAAAAATACGGTCTCTCAAAATCTTGCCCAAAATGCCAAAAAAGGTAAGACTATAGTCTTGGGTTTTTTGTGAAATTTTGACTCGATCAGAAGTCGCACAAAATGCGTTTACCGCATCGTAGAGCATTCCTCTACTTATTGCGCGCCTTCCTGAATAAAAATACGGTCTCTCAAAATCTTGCCCAAAATGCCAAAAAAGGTAAGACTATAGTATTGGGTTTTTTGTGAAATTTTGACTCGATCAGAAGTCGCACAAAATGCGTTTTCCCGCATCGTAGAGCATTCCTCTACTTATTGCGCGCCTTCCTGAATAAAAATACGGTCTCTCAAAATCTTGCCCAAAATGCCAAAAAAGGTAAGACTATAGTATTGGGTTTTTTGTGAAATTTTGACTCGATCAGAAGTCGCACAAAATGCGTTTTCCCGCATCGTAGAGCATTCCTCTACTTATTGCGCGCCTTCCTGAATAAAAATACGGTCTCTCAAAATCTTGCCCAAAATGCCAAAAAAGGTAAGACTATAGTATTGGGTTTTTGTGAAATTTTGACTCGATCAGAAGTCGCACAAAATGCGTTTTCCGCATCGTAGAGCATTCCTCTACTTATTGCGCGCCTTCCTGAATAGAAATACGGTCTCTCAAAATCTTGCCCAAAATACCAAGAAAGGTAAGACTATAGTATTGGGTTTTTTGTGAAATTTTGACTCGATCATAAAACCCACAAAATGCGTTTTTCCGCATCGTGGAGCATTCCTCTACTTATTGCGCGCCTTCCTGAATAAAAATACGGTCTCTCAAAATCTTGCCCAAAATGCCAAAAAAGGTAAGACTATAGTATTGGGTTTTTTGTGAAATTTTGACTCGATCAGAAATCGCACAAAATGCGTTTTCCCGCATCGTGGAGCATTCCTCTACTTATTGCGCGCCTTCCTGAATAAAAATACGGTCTCTCAAAATCTTGCCCAAAATGCCAAAAAAGGTTAGACTATAGTATTGGGTTTTTTGTGAAATTTTGACTCGATCAGAAGTCGCACAAAATGCGTTTTCCCGCATCGTGGAGCATTCCTCTACTTATTGCTCACTGTCACGGGGCTACCGAATTAGCGTGCCCTCGTGTAGGTTCTTGTGTTCAAAAGTTGACGGCTTGACCGTCATCGAGCAAGGACAGACGAGACCGTTGGTGCAGTGGAAAAAATACAAACACTCACTGTATTTGAATGAAATGGAATAATTAGAGAAAAGGATAAAACAAAGGTGAAGCATGCAAAGGAGACAGAAAGTTAACAAAACTATGACCGGGAAGTAGAATGGTTAACAGTGCATAGAGTAATTTGAACGGGAAAGACTGTCCCCGTTAAGGTGGGTACACCAGAGTAGAAGGCGAGGTGGAGGCAGCAGATGCACTCGGAGCGGACTTGGATTGAAGTGTCGCTCGGAGGGAGGGTAGCGTCGGACAAGTCGGGGTCAGCAACCTCTCGGCGTTCTTCAGTCGACGCTCGGACCACGAGCCGGGGCCGCAGTTGTGCCTGGCCAACGCCAGACGATGGAAAGCCGTTGGAGTGCCTGGCCAACGCCAGGCGAAGGGAAGCCGGTGGACTGCCTGGCCAACGCCAGGCGATGGGAAGCCGGTGGACTGCCTGGCCAACGCCAGGCGATGGGAAGCCGGTGGATTGCCTGGCCAACGCCAGATACTGTACCGCTCGGGTACACGCCCAGGTGGGAGCCTGCAGCGGCCTTGCCACAGGAACTCGGCCGTCACTCCCGCGCCCTGGTCCACTTCCTTCTTCCACCACGCCTCAGCCACGTCTGCCCCGGTTCTTCTCTCGGCCTGTTCCAACCCAGCGTGGAAGCTCCTGATTCGCCGAATTCGCCTGACGTCCACTCACGCGCTTCGCCTCCACATCGTCTTCGTCAATGACTGAGAGCTCGCGGCCACACATTCGGTGCTTTTCTTGTGTCGGCGCCTCGGGTCGCACTGGCGCACTTTTCAAGATGCACTTTTCATCACACATCTCACCGCGCACTTATCACATCATGCCCCTTTTTCGAGAAGTTTTCTCCCAAAGGAGAAAACAAGAGACGGGCGTTTCACCACTCACGATGCGGTTCTCGAGTCCACACGAAC